>JAODOY010032123.1:0-22016 GCA_025399855.1 Forbesichthys papilliferus | reverse complement strand
TGTTCTTCAACCTGAGGTTCGACAATCGGCCGAACCCTCCTCTCCAGCACCTTGGAGTAGACTTTACCAGAGAGGCTGAGTAGTGTAATGCCCCTGTAATTGGCACACACTCTCTGGTCCCTCTTTTTGAAGAGGGGAACCACCACCCCAGTCTGCCACTGCTTTAGCACTGTCCCCGACCTCCACTCGATGTTAAAGAGGCGTGTCATCCACACATCCCCTCCACATCCAAAGCTTTTAGTATTTCTGGACGAATCTTCTCAACCCCCGGGGCTTTGCCACTGTGGAGTTGTTTGACTACCTCAGTGACCTCCCCTAGTGAAATTGATGATGATCCCCCATCAGCCTCCAACTCTGTCTCGATCACAGAGAGCATGTCAGTCGGATTCAGGAGTTTCCCAAAGTGTTCCTTCCACTGCCCAATTACCTCCTCAGTTGAGGTCAACAGTGTCTCATCCTTGCTGTACACATCTTGGATGGCTCCCCGCTTCCCCCTCCTAAGGTGGCGGATGGTTTTCCAGAAACACTTTGGTACCGACCGAAAGTCTTTCTCCATGGCTTCTCCGAAGCTCTCACCCACCCGCTGTTTTGCTTCTGCTACGGCAGATGCTGCAGCCCTTTGGGCCCGTCAGTACCTTGCAACTGCCTCCAGAGTCTTCCAGGACAAGATATCCCGAAAGGCCTCCTTCTTCAGTCGTACGGCTTCCCTGACCACTGGTGTCCACCACGGTGTTCGAGGGTTACCGCCCCTTGAGGCACCTAAGACCTTGAGACCACAGCTCTTCACCGAGGCTTCAGTAATTCAAGCTTTAAACATTTCCCACTCAGGTTCTATGTCCCCAACCTCCACAGGGATGCAAGAGAAGCACCGCCGGAGGTGTGAGTTGAATATCTCATGGACAGCGGCCTCCTCCAGACGTTCCAAGTTCACGTGCACTACACGTTTGGGCTTACCAGGTCTGTCAGATGGTGGTCGGTAGCCAGCTCTGACCCTCTCTTCACCCGGGTGTCCAAAACATGCGGCCTCAGATCAGATGATACGATCACAAAATCGATTATCGACCTAGGGTGCTCTGGTACCACGTCCACTGATGAGCATCCTTATGTTCGAACAGGGTGTTTGTTATAGACAGTCCATGACTAGCACAGAAGTCTAACAACAAACGCCCGTTCGGGTTTAGATCCGGGAGGCCGTTCCTTCCAATCACACCTTTCCAGGTGTCTCCATCATTGCCTACGTGCGCCTTGAAGTCTCCCAGCAGAACTATGGAGTCCACTACTGGAGCCCCATACAGGACTCCATTCAGGGTCTCCAGGAAGGCCAGATACTCCGAACCTCTGTTCGGTGCATAGGCACTGACAACAGTCAGAGTTTTCCCCCCCACAACCTGTAGGCGCAGGGAGGAGACCCTCTCGTCTACCGGGGTAAACTCCAACGTATTGGCGCTCAGCCGGGAGTTTGCTAGTATCCCCACACCCGCCAGGTGCATCACACCCTGGGCAACTCCAAAGTAGAATAAAGTCCATCCCCTATCCAGGAGAACGGTTCCAGAACCAAGACTGTGCGTAGAGGTAAGCCCCACTAGATCTAAATGGTAGCGCTTCACCTGCTGCACCAGTTCTGGCTCCTTCTTCCACAGTGAGGTGAGGTTCCTCGTCCCCAGAGCAAGCCTCACCCGCCCGGGTCTGGTCCGTCGAGGTCCCTGACCTTTGCTGCCATCCGTTTGACAGCGCACCCGACCCCTATGGTTCCTTCCACCAGTGGTGGGCCCATAGGATGAAGAGGAGGATGGTGCCACATTGCTTCTTCGGGCTATGCCCGGCTGGGCTCCGTGGCAAAACCAGACCCCAGGCAGTCGCCAACGAGCCCTCCCTTTGGGCCTAGCTCCAGACCGGGGCCCTGGGCTTCCTCCGGGCAGGGTTACCTCTCCTCTTAAATTATCTGAAGACCAGTCCCATATTGCAATATTTATTTTAACATCTGGTGATTCTACCAAGCCTATATGTAGCCCTTTGGAAACATCACTCAAGACCCTATTTGCATTTGCCCACCCTTCAGCAAATACCGTTCCCTCTTGCAGATTTCATTCTCTCTAGTCAGTGTGTCTCTGAGATGGAAAACAAGCCAATGGATATTTAAATTCTTCCAAAGCTAAAGTGATTTAGCAGCATCCTGGCCCATTATAAATTAGCTTGAGATAATAGCTTGAGATAACAAGATTATTTCCAACAGTGTGCTTACGTTTAAATCATAAAAGATCCTGAGCATAAAAAAAAAGTTCTTACAAAGGTTTTAAGAATCCCATTTGTAAATAACACACCCGTGACCAATAACTCTCAAATTAACTTAAAATCAACAGCACCTGAACGTGCCTTAAAATCTGTGATTTTACCCTAAATACAATGTACACAACTGAGATTCCAATAGCCATAGACCAAAGAGAAAAGCAAGCATGTTGGAAGTAGTTGGTACAGTTGAAAACAGGCAACATGTATTATGTGGTCAACTTTAATTTGTTTACAGACAAAGAGTTTGGAAAACAAACTGTGCACATTACGCACCCAAATGTCAACAGCCCTACCAACAGGTAAATAATGTAAGTCAAGTTGTCGTGGTCTGTTCCCTGTCTTCTTGTCATAGTCAATGTTTAGTGCTTCCAGCTCTGCTCATTGTCACTCCTCACACTGTTTCATAGTGTCATTATTTCCACCTGTGCCTTAATTAATCATGTCTCATGTGTTTGGCCTGCCCCTCGTTGTCATTGTTTGTCTCTCCTGTCTTGTCTACCATGTGTATTTGTATAGTAAATCATTATTGTCAATGCTTGTTAACTTGGAACTCAAATCAAAACATAAACACCTCTCCCTTCAATGCCATTGGCTGCTCCCTCAGAATCTCTGGCCCACACATTGGAAACCCCATTGCAAAGGCTAGGATATTGTTGTTGTCTGCACCACTTTGTTTGTGTCCCTATTTATAGAGCCAGGGCTGTGTGGCAACAAAAAAACTTTCAGCACAAACAGAATAGCAACTACAGGGCTGCAAGGGGATTTTTGGTGAATTACACAAGTATTATCTTACATTTGCTTACTATACCTTTAAGTCCTTGTGTTCCCCCAGTCCATTGTCAGTGAGTGTGAGTTTACTTCTTACTAATGTATTTGGACTTTAGATATTCGCAGAAATTCCTTTTAGTCATTACGTGATAAAGGGTTCCTGGAGTAACTATTGCTATTCTACCTTGAAAGTTCAGTCTATATCTATTTCCTCTTCATTGTCCAATTTGGCCACATTGGCAAAGCAGAGATTTGGATGCACAAGAGAATCCATCTGTAAAATGATGTCCACACAACCTCAGGTCATATTCTTATGAAAATCAATGTACACTTGCTTCCTGTCCAAGCAAGAAAGACGTACAACAACATCATAGACGATCAATGAGTCTCTGTTGACCTACTGTCAATATCTTCTAGCATCTCAAAAATAAAGAATGTTTTAAATTGTTTGGTGCCATGCTTCGACTGGAGTGGGCACTGATATAAATGAACCTTTTCCAATATATGAAGAATCACGTTTGTACCTAAGATCTAAGCAAAGGGTAATTATGCAGAAAAAAACACTTTAATATTGGCTAATTTACCTACTCAGAAGGCTTTCTGCCTTTCTTGCAAAGTAATGTATTTGAAATACAAATGTATATTGAGCCTCTCCGGGAACCCCTACCTTATCATGGTGGAGAGGTTTGGGTGGCCCTATGAACCTGAGGGCTGTATTGTCTGGAGCCTGCTGCTCCTGGTAGGGTCCCCCAAGGCAAAGTGGTCTCAGGGGAGGGGACAGACTAAGAATGGTTCAGAAGACCCCCATGAAAAAGTTACCCTGCCCGGAGGAAGCCCGGGGCCCCTGTTTGGAGCCAGGCCCAGAGGGCTCGCCGGCTTGGTTTTTCATGCTGCGCCCAGCTGGGCTCCGTAGCAAACCCAGTCATGGAGCCCAGCTGGGCACAGCCCGAAAAAGCAATGTGGCGACTTCCTCTCAATTCTATGGGCCCACCACTCGTGGGAGAATCTGTGGGGGTCGGGTGCGTTGTCACATGGGTGGCGGTGAAAGTCAGGGACCTTGACGGACCAGACCCGGGCGGCAAAAGCTGGCTCTGGGGACGTGTAATGTCAGCTCGCTGTGGGGAAGAAGCCAGAACTTGTGCTGGAAGTGGAGCACTACCATTTAGATCTGGTGGGGCTTACCTCTATGCACAGTCTTGGTTCTGGAACTGTTATCCTGGATGGGGGATTCACTTTTTTCTACTCTGGAGTTGCCCAGGGTTTGAGGTGCCGGGCGGGTGTGGGGATACTCACAAGTCCAGAAATGCTAAGAGCTTGGATGTGGAGTGGATATCTTGGATGACACGCCTCTTCAACATAACATGGAAGTCGGGGACAGTGCCAAAAGAGTGGCAGACTGGGATGGTGGTTCTCCTCCAGGGAGGGTGTATGACACTACTCAGCCTCCCTGGTAAAGTCTACTCCAAGGTGCTGGAGAGGAGGGTTCGGCTGATTGTCAAACCTCAGATTAAAGAACAACAATGCTGATTCCGTCCTGGTAGTGGAACAACAGACCAGACTCTTTACTCCTGGGAGTATGCCCTCACTTTACCGCACCGTTGTGATGAAAAGAGAACTGAGCCGGAAGGCAAAGCTCTCTATCTACCGGGCAATTTTTGTTCCTACCCTCACCTATGGTCATGAAGGGTGGGTCACCCTAGGGAGGTGTCCCAGGCACATCCAGCTAGGAGGAGGCCTCGGGGAAGACCCGGCCCAGGACTAGGTGGATAGATTATATCTCCACACTGGCCTGGGAACGTCTCGGGATCTTCCAGTCAGAGCTTGCTAATGTGGCTTGGGAAATGGAAGTTTGGGGTCCCTTGGTGGAGCTGCTACCCCCGCGACCCGACTCCAGATAAGCGGGAGAAGATGTATGGTTGGATGGATGGATGGATGTGGAGATTAAGGTCCCCATGGCACTCTTTTTAAACATTCATAAAGCATGCAGAGCCCATCTCCACACATTTAAGTGCTTGAAGTCTCAGAGGCATATCACTGTAATGTATTGTTTGAAATAATGCACATGGTAAGCTTGTTGGTGAGTGAAATTTAGTTGTTAAAATGTTTTATAATGTGTTAGCATTTACATTTTATGGTCTCATTGGATATACAAACAAACAAAAAACAACAATCAAACATCTGAGTCAATTGTACCTAATGAGAATCCAATCGAACTGCGGACAGCTGCCACTAAGTATCGTAAATATAATGCAACAATGTGATTAAAATAGCCCTACAGGGTTCTTCATTTTCTACACATCATTTTGAACTCCTGGGACACTTTAAATCAACACACGCATGCATACACGCACGCACGCACGCACACACACACACACAAAGTCAGTCCAGATTATTCAACATGGCTAAACTTTTTGTTCTAGTTTGCATAATTAATAATTTGTAAAACAATTTGCTATCATCTTTGGAGATGTTGGGTCAGCAGACTTAAAAAAATAAAAGACAATAAAGGAATTATTCTGAAGGATCAATAGCTGTCTGTCAATAGCAAATTGACTACTGTAGATAGCCAACAATAATTAATCCAACAATAAATAATCTTTTTACTTTCAATATTTCAAAAAATAAATGAGCCTTTTGGTCACTAGGTAGTTATAGATATAGCCTATATAATCATTGTACATTAACGATGGGGATCAGCGTTAAAGCCATGTTAACGAGTCATTCTCAGTCGTTGCCCATACTTTTGAGATACAGAAGGTTGGGCTGTCTATTATATAGGCCACTTGTTTTGATTAGGCACGTTGGGGTAGATAGGCTATAGAAAACGTTTATAGTGTAAGACATGTAGTTCATTATACAGGGTCAGTCGTTGTAACTGTGTAGATATCAGTGAATTTACCACAGCCAACAGTAATGTAGGCTATCATTCTGTCCTCCCCCTCAGCAGCGGCTGTCTGCGCTCAGCATCCAACAACGCGCGTGCGTAATTCCGCGACCACCTCGACAGTCAAGGGAACCACAGAACAGCGGATTATATTGTTATAGGCTACATATTTCACAAGTTTGTATTAAGCCGCAATTCTTGGTTCTGCCTTTGTGCATAAACTACACTATCCGTACCCGGTCAACTCTGAAAATAACTAATGCGGGTTTGAGAAAAGCGCAGCAAATAATGCTTTAAGGATTGCAGAGGTGTTTCTCAAGCCAACGATGTGCACACAGGGATATCGTCTTGCTGTGTAATACTGTAGACGTAGACGTGGTTTTGAGTTGTTGCTGATCACGATCTGCGCCAGAGATGGATCTGTGGGGAGTTTACCTATTTCACCTCATAACTTCGGGTAAGTCGTGGCTTTTACATTCAAGTCCATGGAACAAGGGTGCTAAATGATATATGAAAAGTCTAATTTATATGTTTTAGACCCGATCAAATATAAGTGGAAATGCACCATCTGTTTGCTCCTTTGACTTTTACAAGATATTCTGAACATTTTGTGTCAATCTAGCATTCTAAGCATCCTTGCATTAGCTTGCCTAAATATATATTCTAAATACATTTACGCTTTAGAATCGTAGTGTTATATGAAGCAAATTAAATAATGTATAATAATAATAATAATAATAATAATAATAATAATAATAATAATAAAAATAATGTTTTATCACAATACATTTTTGCGAAGATGATTAAGGTAAGGCAAAACCGCGCATGTGTGTCAGTGAGTGCACGCACATGTGTTGTTCTGTTGAGCAAATGTGCGCGAAATGTGGCTACTCAATACGCCTATTGTAACTACCACAAACTTTTGTCGATACAATACCCTATGCGTTTATCAAGGTCAACATTCTTAGCGACTGCATGCGACAATAAATCGTTAAATTAACTTTCAAATTTCATGTAATCTGTAGACCTATACAGTAGATAGCAGTTGACTCCAAATCAGATTCAGGAACAGGGATCGCTGTGGCATTGTTGCAAGTTTCAACCACCCATGCAGCTTAGACCTATAGTTTAGTTAGTATACCTTGTTTGATCAATTGGTTTATTGATTTTGTTCCCTCAATCCGTGGCAGGTTTGTTTGTGTTTTATCCCAGTAGACCAGAGCCGGCTCAAGCCTTAATGGGGCCCAAAGCAGAATTTAATTTGGAAACCCCCTACCGCCTCTGCACCAACAATAATATTCACTTGTTTCGATGTCTGATCATTCGCCCACTGGATGTAAATCTAACACACCCATTATTAATGTCAAGGTTCCCACTATAAGTAAAAAATAAAATATCCTGACATAAAATTACATTAACTTTATCACAATTGATTGATGTCCGTGTAAAAAGTAAAGGCAGAATGACAATGCTAAAAAATTGAATATTAATGTGATGATATTTGACATAGGTACACAAGTAAACAATCGATGGTTTGTTAGATTAGGTTTTGTAAGGAGGGGAAATCTTTATACGGGAAGTCTGAGGGTCCCCCCCCAAAGTGTAGAGGTGTCCTTGAGCAAGACACCTAACCCCCTAACTGCTCCCGGGGGTCAGGTGTCTCCTTGCATGCCTACAATCGGTGTGTGAATGTGAGGCAAATAATGTAAAATGCTTTGGATAAAAGCACTATATAAATACATTGAATTTACCTGTTATAGTCTACTGAACCTAGTTATTTGATATAATTGTATTTTTACATTAAACTGCCTCAAAGTCTGTTTTTGTGGCATTGCTTTTTTAAGATGAACACGAGTGATAAGCTACCAGCTCCAGGCCAATAACATAGCCAATAACATAGTCCAATAGGCATACTGTGTTTTGAATGATTACCAACCATTGACATAATCCATCCATCTATTCATCTCCGATTTATTCATTCACGGACATTGATATTAAAAAGGGGCTTAAGCAGTCACTTAGTTCTCTTATGCGTCGGTCTTGCAGTAAACACAAACATTAGGCTACTGATGCGTTCTATCTCGAACTTATGAGAAAATAACACCACTCTGATGGCTATATTGGCATCAGATTTGGCGCAACACCATGTCGGCTACATGTAGGCATATGTTGATCAATGTTAAAAATGTTCCTCCATTTTGAACCTAAATGGCTGATGTGATATCAGTAGCTTACTTGGGTCTTCAAGCACTCATGAATTGGTATATTGGTTTTTTAAAATGAAATTATGCAAGCCTTGATTTATATCCAAACTGTAAATGTTTTTTAAAAATTTAAATAAATGTAACATGCCTACTTGCAGTTTTTAGGAGTTAATAAGGTCATTTTTGTGAATAGGGTTTAAAACCTGTGTTTTTAGCCATCTGCTCAACTCAGTCATTACACCATAAGCCCAGCAACAACTGTTGTGTGAGGTTGCCTAATGCATTTATATGGCTTATTGACAAGCCAGTGTGACTTGCATATATTTAGATTGGTGTACACCATAACTTTAACTGCACCAGTTATCCCACTAAACGAACAGAAACAGTTACATATCCACTCACCTTCAAATATCACAGCTCCTTATTTGTCACTGCATGGCCATACTACAGTTTTAACTTTGAAATTTGGAAGAAATCTCTTGACTGTCATGAAGTGATTAATTAACATCATTCATTACAAAATCAAAAACGAATCCTTTGAAATAGACCCAAATGCAAACTAGATTGTAAAATATTCATTTTATTCTCTCATTTTTATAGTCATTCATATAATTTGTATTAATAAAGATGTTGACATAATCTTACCTCTTAGACGATGGTGAATTTATTTAGTTCAGAACAGAAGCATCAAAACACAAGTCACTACTCATCACATCCAACTACAACTATAATTATTAAGGAAGGGATTACTCTAAAACAGTAGCTAAGACACACAGTTATAGGTTCTCACACTTTAGATATGAAGTCCAAGCACTGATCTTATCAGAGTGATTAATTTACGCAGGTTTTCACTTTAATATAATGCAATATAGGTATTTTATATAAAAAGTGGGGTTGCAAAAAATAAATAAAATAAATAATGTTTATGAATTGGTAGTTATTTACCAAAGTGTTTACTGTAAAATCTGTCACATTAGCAATAATGCATCCGTTTTATTCACACAGAGAGAACAAGATTAAAGTTACATCTGACAATGGCTACATTTACAGGCACACAATGTTCTGTTTTTTTCCCTTATTCGGAAAATAACAATAACCCTACTGAGGTTTACAGGTCTGCTTGAAATGAATATTCCACTAGCATGTTAGTTTACATGCATTTGAGTTATATGTTGTAAATATATGCCCTTTAAAGAACTTAATCTCTCAGAAGAATGTCCCTACTTTTAAAACTGCATTAATGTGCTAATATATGGGAAAATGGAATGGCTGGAGCCGATTGTGCTATTTAGCATATTTGCAACAAAATAGGCTTCTGCACATATCTTACCGTAAACAGGCAGGAGACCCAATGTCGTAAAATACAGTAAACTTAAGACTTATATTCCAAATCTGCTGTATACATGCTCCAAAACACTGAATAATATCGGCATATCCCAGCTGTCTTAATTGGAAAATGCGATATTCAGAAAAAAAAGCCTATTTCTCAATATCCAAACATAAAATGTTATTTACATGACATCAAATTCTGAATATTGCCATAGTTGGAATAATAGTGGAATACTAGTGTGCACGTAGCCATTGACACTTTTTTAATCATTAGCTCTGCAGCTCTAGTCTATCATGTCAGCTTTCTCATTAAGGGTATTTCAGCATTGTGTGATATATTGTTGTAATGCACTACTTCTTAAAGAGAGAGACAGATAAAGCATTGCTAGCATGCAATCACCTGACATGTGGCTGGCCTCTGGTCAGGAATTTGTCATGAATCTCATTTGAAGAAGGTGTTACAGCTGTAGGCAAACTAGGCAAAGTATTGAGTTCTCAAGCATGAGCATAATATACATGTCTTCATTGTGTAGGACAATGGGGTCAGCTTTTGTAAATTACTTCTGTTTTGAAATGTTTCATTTGTATCTGTGTGAAAGGGGAGCATTCTGCATGCTGCAAGGAATAGCAACGTTGTCTACTTTAAGCTTACTGCGAAATAGATATTATTGTATATGATTCAATGTTCCATCCCTTGTACATGATGTGAACATCTGAAAGATACACAATTCAAGTTTTCCACCTAACCTCCCAAGTATTATATTTGTCAGTCCCTGGCAGAGCTGAGGGTTAAAAGCTTTACAGACAGAATGGCGGTCACAACCTCTTCCTGCAGCCTGGATGTGTTCTTCAGCAGTACCAGTCAGGGCCCTTAAAACATCTCTGTTTAATTATTAAGGCTTTAACCCTGTTTGAGCTGGCACATTGCCAATCCTCTAATGTAAGTTGGGTTGGTGGCGTTGACCTTTATCAGTGACATTGTTCAATAACTCATAATCATCTATAATATGAAACCGTAATAGCGCCAAATATAAAGGAGTAAAAGAGAGACCAATGATAGTAATAAAAATCTACGCCGTGTATTGATGGTGAAGCTAAATATGCTAAATTGCACCACCTCTTTAAGAATTTGTTGATGACAACAAATTACATTTTCTGCCACTTGATGACACACTAAGCAACATCTCATAACAAAACAAATGCTGTGTAGGTAACACATATATAGTTCTATATAGTCCTATGTCACACACATAGTATATGCATTAACATGCACACACGGACCAGCTATGAAAACAAAGGAGCTTGGATTACAACACATACCGCACAGAGAGTGTGATGTCTTTCTCTTCTCATGGACACCATTACGCCACTATATCTTCTTCACACAGAAAATAGTTGTTTGCAGCTATTGGTTTGTTTGTATTAATGTATATATGACTAATAGGACTCAAATTACTTTTTTGATACTCAAAATGTGCCTTTAAAAGGTTGTAAAAGGTTCTGTTCATTGCTAATGCTTATTCTAGATGAGATAAACCAACATTTATAATGTATTTCTTTGTAATCGTAAACTAAAAGCTACTTCATGGTTGGGCAAGAAGTACATTTTAGTAGAACAGGGAAAAATTTGTGTCATCTTTGATATTTTAGATTTTTAAAGAAAACAAATTAGCTTTTGCTAGTGTTTGAATTTTTCTCACTAGAGATACAGTACTAAACCCAGTGTTACAAGTACATTTAAATATTTGTTTGAAATGTTTTCTGATTGAGTTAAAACTGGTTAACATTGGTCTGTGTCATAGGCATAGCTATTCATCTTTTCAGCAGAGCCAAAAAGGTTTTTGTTCCACCATTTACTCATATTTGACTAGTTGTTGACTAGTAGATAATACTAGTCAACCAATAGCACCAGATAAAGATACAAATATAATACAAATGTGTTGGTTCAAGATCTGTCTGAATATGTCCACAATGGTTGAAATGTTAGGAGGTGTTTGGAAACATATAAGCCTCTATGCTTGTATTCTTGTCCTAAGTAGGCACATTTTTAAATTCCTAAATTGTGCAGTAGGTGGAAACTGGAAAGATTCTCAAAACTGAATATCGCAATATCAGGGACCCTACTATTCATTTGTCTATTGCTTAGCAATGGTAGTGACATATTGGGCATAACATATACTATACTGTACATACACAAATATATGGCAAACAGATCCGTGTAATGATTTAAATAGGATACGTTTATGGGTTTATGTCAACCCATGTGACAATTTGTTCAGAGAAAGGGTTAGCTTTTTCTCATTATGGAATGTCAGCGGGAAGCTGATCCTGATCACAGTGCCTAATAGTAGGAGATGAAACGCAAACAGTACTTGTGGAGCTTTTACTGGAGCTAAAAGCTCTGTCTCCCTCATTGTTTGGCTTAAGGCAGCCAGGAAATGGCTCTCAGGTTGTAGACATACCACGGCCTCTGAGGGCCAAATGACCGTGGGCTCATTAGTTAGCAGTCTGTCTGTGGTTGTCTGAAGAGAAAGTAGGCACAGCCCCATTGTGACACGATTTCAAATGGAGGGCTTAAACTCCACTTCCTCTTTTCTTATGCTATTTCTGGGACACTGCTAGTGCTAAATCCATTCGTGGGGAGTGAAACATTATGAAGATAGATGGAGGAGAACCCTGACAGAGAACAGAAGACACTTTTTTCTCAAGGACTCAAGGACACTTTTTTCAGTCACCAGACTTCAGCTTCAGCTCTAGCCTCCGGCTGTCTGTGTGTGAAATGCACATAATGCAAAACTAGAACAGCTATTTCTAATTGAGCATAGGTATTTTGCTCAGTTCTCTCACATACAGAGTGAATCAAGTCAATAAACTGCAGGACCCTACAGACAAGACCTTGAAAGTAAACTGTACTGTAAAGTATATTTATGGTGCTGTAATTTAATTAACATTTCAAATGTACTGCACTAACACAAGGTAAACAGATTGGTTTGTACAGTGTGTGGAAATATGTCTTACTTTACTATATCTAATGCTAATGCAAGTGTTGAGCTAAGATACTCTATGATGACGTGTGAGCTATGAGGAAGAATGACTGTTTGTTTACACTAGGAGTCTCTCATGCTGTTGCCTTCCCACTCTGCCAGCTTTACACAACAGCAAGCGTTAACAGTTATTTAACAGTTAACAGTATTTAGCCAAATGTGTTAATGCATTAGAAGTAAAACATGTATGCCAGCTGCTACATAGTTACAATTCACTATTGATCGACATAGGCACAATTTGTGATCATGTGATCATTTTGTGATTGTGTGTTTAATTCACAGAGACACCTTTCTTTTTTTTCATCTCTAGCCAATCAGCAACTTCTGAGATGTGTTCTTTGTCTTTGTCATTGTAGTTTAGTTATACAATCAGTACAGTAGAGTATCTTATTTGGCATTGCTTTACTTTAATTAATGTCACATTGACATATGTGTTATCTATCAGGTCTATATTAGGACCACAGTGAACCTGTTAGAAAGCTCTTGAAAGATGTTGCTGGCATGTCTATGATGGATGCAGCTGTCTAATGCCATTGTGGACACAACACAGCCTTTATGGCAGGCACAATGAATGAGCGTACTAGCTGAAGCAGTTTTATGCAAAGTGATGCATGTGTTATTTGCTGTATTATTATTTCATTAGCATAAATGTGGCCTCAAACACTGTTATTAAATTACTATTTTATTGTTTGTATGCATGTGGAAGGAAGTGACTTACACCTCAATTTAGAAGGCAAATAGAATAGTTTCTTATCAGGGTTCCCAGAGTAGACAATATATTAGAGCAATGCACCAAAGTTTTTCACTGAAATTAATCCTACCTTTTTTATGTCCATAAGGAGCTCTACCATTAATCAAATAAATGAAATCTGTTTTGTGTGTTCAATGTTTAATAAATAAAAAAGGAATACCCTTGGTGGAAATGGCAGTTAGCATGTAATAAATTGCATCGGTCCAGACCAAGAAATCTTGAACAGCTCAGAAGTAGAAACAAGAATTTAATCTGAACAACCGTGTGACTGTACCCCAAATCATGGCAGTTAAATCACACAGCTTGGTTAAATGCAGCCCTATATCGTATGAAACTAAAGTTACTGTGTTACTGGAAATCTTGAGATCCGTTGGAACAGATAAACCCATATTACATATTCACTGAATATAACAAATAATTGACAAATAATACAAATGTGATACTGAATGGACATTGTCTCATAGCATCAAGTGTGTAGTAGCCTGTCCACACATTCTTTAGGTCCAAATTGTTATACCATTTGTGGAAATTGAGTTTGTATAGGATTCCACACTGTGCATTGACTAATGAATAGCTGTTAATGCATTATCTGACGTACTTGTAATACTTGAGATGACGTATGTCTTATATCGCTCTGCTGTTAAAAAAACAAAACAGAAAGATCCCTTCTTGCTATGATGTACAGTACTGTATATTTATGTTCAGATGTCTGTTACTACTGGCAACCCATCAAATATGTCAGGATAAAACAATTCCTCAAATGATTGGTAAGATGTTGCAGAGCTTTTCAACAGTTGTAAGATACAGGAAAGGTTTTTCTCAATATGCTCCATTCCTGAAGAGGTTGCTTAGTTATGTTCTACTGTATATCCTTGTAATGTGGAGATGATAGAGGTTTGAGCGAGAGCTGTTTGATTTCTCCAGTGTTCCAAGGAAGGAAACACACCATTACAAAGGCAGTAGACGGGAACCGGCTGGAGGGCACCTGTCTCTTCTACCCGCTGTGGATTTACAACATCTGCTCCATGCAGGAGTAGAAGCCACCTCTTCTAGTTTATTCATTATTCCAACGCAGGGAATGAGGCTGTCAACAGTAATTACTAGGCCCACGCATTTAGATGTGGTCTATCTAACTTCACGAGATTGAAATCTTTATAAGGTTTTATCATGGTTTTGTTAATTATCTTTTTACTCAGTCGTGACTTCATGAGCCTCATGCTGTACACTACAGTCTGTTCCCTGAGCACATTTCTCTGGACATGTGCATGAACAGTTATTGTTGACATGACTCGTAACTTACCCGTCCTTATTACTTTAAATGTCATATTAATGGTCAGTCTGTGACATGCTGTCAGCTGGGTTTGTGTACAGTATATCGTCTGTCTCTGTCATCACCACAAAGCCCAATCTTATCCCTTTCCCATGGCTTGTTAGGTCCTAATTAACAAGCTAAAGTGAATGCCACTAAGCATTTGACAGGTCTGTGTGAGCATTGACTGTGGAACAAGAGACGCACTGCCATAGATCTGGGGAAGCACTCCATATGGGTCCATTTGTCTGTGCTGCGTACATCCTGGGGGAGTTGTGATAGTTATATTATAACATGCACAAAAGGTGTATGATGAATAGTGAAAGGATCAGAGAAGCCTTATAGTGTATATAAAGGCCTTATAGTGCTAACTATGCAATAACAAGATACAAAGGCTCCTTTGCTAGGTGCGCCTGATGAGACTTACACTAAAGGTCTGCGGCCACATGTGCAAAAATGTGGCTTGGTCAAATGACCTGATCATTAACTGATCGTCACCGTGGGAACCAAATGGACCCGCGTCTCAGCTCAAATCCTTTGGTTGTATTGTTATTCCTTTAGGGAGGTTGATGCCCTGCATATCCCATGGCTGGAACTGTATTGAGTCTCAGCTTGATGTCTGCATGACAGGCTTGCAGAACAAGCTGCCTGATGTTACCTGCCTCAGTGCTTTTGTACATGCCCTTTGAACTTACTGTAGAAGGAACTGCTTTAGCCAGACAAAACAACAGGGCAGTTACTGAAAAAGCACACAAAAAAAAAAAACTTAAAAGATGGAGTTGAAACTAATCAGGATCCAGAATAAATTCCTCATTATGCTAACTATGATAATATGTGATGACTGTACACTATAGTCTGGCAGGAAATCTTGGAATTGGACGTTCCCGAAGGGCATCTCTCAATAATGACACATTTATAAGGGTGCACAAGCATTTATTTTGCATTGAAGTGCACTGCAAAAATCTACCTCATGGCGACCTACGATAAACGGTTCCATAGAGAATAACAACCATTGAATAACCCTGTTCCATACTGCAGCATCCCGTTCAGTTAGGTGGTAAATTTAAAATACACACGTTACTGTATATTTATTCCATACTAGTGTGAACAAAAAAAGGGTTATCTATCCTGTTTTGTTTTTACCCAATGAAACATTTGGATTAATTTGTTAGTACCGGTACCTAGTGTGACTAATTCTGCTAACAATTTGCTTTGTTTGTGGGACATCAGGTGTTGCTAAGGAAAATCAGGTAATCCGATTGATTATTATTGACGCGTGATTGAGCTCTATTGAAGAATTCTGAAATGGCAAATTTGGCAGTTGGAGGAAAAGAGCCAATAATTTGCTTTGTAACTGCCAAGCATTAACCTAACCAATCATGTGGTTGTACTGATGCAAACCAAGTCACCAAGATATGTCACCATAATTCATATTCGTATATGCAGGGTGCGATTTGTGAAAAACAAAAACAGAGGGGTATCATTTTTTTATTGGTGAAACATTTACAAAGAAACAAAGTGGACATACATTCTATTATTGCAGTTGCAAAAGCAACATTTAAAGAATAAGTAGGCTAGTCTCACGGGGTATTTTCACTATGCCCATGCAGACTGGACATGGGGACATAAACAAAACATGAGGCCAAAGGAACCAGGATAATCGCGTATCCATCTAAGACAGTCAATCAATATCTTTGACTGTTCTCAATTTGAAGCGTTTTGTGTTTATTTATAGGCGGCGTACAACGTTGCAACGTGACATACTGTATCCTGCAGGGCACTGACTGGCAGACAACTGAGATGGGGTATTACTGGGATTTTTGCCCCACATGGTATGGCTATCATAAATGTTACTCTGTACACACGATGGTGTATAGTAAAACACACAAACTAAATGTACCATAGTGTATTAGATTCTGTCGTACTCGTAGCAGATCATTTCTTGTTGCCAGATTGTTTATCAACATGTTTGTTAATTTTGGCATGCGCTCGTCTAAATGCATGCATCAAGCCATGACAATTTACAGCTCTATTCAGAAGAATGGCTCTGATTTACATGAACATTAGCTTAAAACAGAACAAAATTATTGCAAAACTTCTTAGAAAAATATGACAGACAAATCCCTCTAAACTTTACGATCCTAGCTACAGTTGCTAGCGGCCTGGTCCACCAATGGCAGCGGCCTACCGGGAAATGTCTCGCAGCTCGTGATGGCCAATTGGACCAATCCAACTCTTGTCAAAATAAATGTAATCATGTTCACTCTTAGCAGGGAGCACCACTGTTTCGATTAAAAGGCAGGGACATAAAATATATTTTATAATATTTTAGGTGTTTTATATGGTATATTTGTGAAGTAGCAGCATTAATTAAGAGGGGGGGAATAAATCTTGTCCCCACTGGGGATAGAAATAATCCTGCAGAGGCATGGACATATAGACCAGAGGTGGGAAAATCTCACTTACTGTATATCCCCCAGCAAATCGCACCCTGCATATTTGTATTCATATAAAAGTGAAAATTAACATAACAATCCTGGAAAATGAGGAAAACGTTCGGAGGTGTCGTGCCAAATGTGTACCCCGCCGCTGACTGCCATATATGGGAGCACGTGCAGCTAGCGTACAGCTGTATTGCACCAGAGGGTGTCTACAACTGTTCTTATTAATTGAATAGGCTATCATGCAAATACATATACAGTAACTTAGTAATAGGTAAGTCTTTGTGCAACTTGTCATGCGTAGATCCGATTCAAAACAATTACAAAGTTAGACCTACAACTGCTACACTACTAAAGCATAGCAACTTTGCTAGATAGTGCTGTATTTCTCCAGTGTGATATATGCAAGTGTGTCACAGTTGTAGCAATGTAGCCTACTACTACCATTTTGTTTGTTTCTGGCTGCGCTCAGCGCGGTACTATTCAGTTCACTTGTCTGTGACTACTTGTAGGCTATCTTCATGTCACGTCAGCAAAGCAGGCGGAGAACAAACATCCTGTTGTTTGTACTAGTATGTTATTGATCTTTTATATTTTTTAAACTTTTTTTTTATCTTGATCCCTACACCCTTTCCCTACAGTAGATCTTTTCAACCTCCGACCAGGCCGTCATTGTAAATAATAATTTGTTCTGAATCTGAACTGACCTGCCTGGTAAAATAAAGCTTTAAAATAAATAAAATGCTCTTTGCATATGATGGTATCATCGGCCCGTGACCTCCAGTACTCACTGGATCAGTTTGCAGCTAAGTGTGAAGCGCTAGGATGAGGATTAGCACCGCTAAATCTGAAGCCATGGTTCTCAGCAGGAAACCAATGGATTGTAGTTGTTGGTAAGCTTTGCATCTAGGTTGTGCATTTTGGCTGTTCTTCGTAGGTGTGCGTCTTGATTCGTTGATTGGGTGGTTCTGCATCTGGGTTGTGCATTCGTGGTAGCGCTTCTTGGTCGTTTGGGTTGTTGGCTTTTGGTCCTTGTCTGCCTGACTATGCTATTTGAGATCATTTGGCATCTTACATTGACCTTGATTTGTAGGTTACAAGGTATAACCTTGTTTTTAAGGGGGAGAAGGGCCTGTGATTGTTTTCTCCTTATTGGCTGGATGAGTAGGTCCTAATTAGTATAATGAAGTTTTGTGTTCTGTTGAGTTAAAGCCATTGAGCCAGACCGTAACAGTAGGGAATGATTCCTTACCCCAAGCGAAGGAGTTCAAGAACCTCAGGGTGTTGTTTACGAGTGAGGGGACATTGGAGCGGGAGATAGGCCAGAGAATCGGATCTGCGGAAGCGGTATTACAATAACTTTACTGCAATGTTGTGACGAAAAGAGAGCTGAGCTGAGCTGAGCTGAGGGTTGTGTACCGAACTCTGTACCTTTAAGAGTACCGAGCGAATTACGTCAGAACTACTGAGTACTGTTTGAGGTAAAATCAATCGATACCAGATTTCTGTACCTTAGAGCGCGTAAAGAGAGAAACGCAAGTGAGATTACATCCCTGCACAGTCTGCAGCTTGTTCATTGTTCAACACAATCACGGCTACGACGAGCCAAAAGCAATCACAGCTTTTTTCTGTACTTTACTCCCAATTATAGTTTTGTCGCTCATGGAGGGTTAAATTTATCCGACGCTGGCTGGAGTCTTGATAAAAAATAAATAAAGTTCTGGCCTATTTATATATTGCAAATTTTTTGCTGTGCCGTCGTCTAAGCTAAAGGAGTTTCCAGTCTCAAGTCTTCATGCTCAAAAAATAAAATCCTTTTTACTTTACGATGTTGCGCATCTATTTATCATTCTTAATATGCGCAATCCTATCAAGGGCCCCCATCCACGGTGGGGAACCATTCAAGGGCACAACACTGCTTGCAGCTCTCGACAAAACATTGTCAGGTGTTCATGTAAAACACTACTAGTTGAAGTTGAGACTGGAGCAGTGAGATAAACAGACCGCTGTAGAAGGGACACAGCAAACTCTTTCAGCGGAATGATGAGAGCAGGAATTAGGTCATATGTGCCCACGTCTCCGGTGTAGAACACAGGTAAGATCAAACTAGGCATATTGTTTATAGCAGCAATATTTACAACGTCCTCGTTTCAGATTTAACATTGTAGGCTACAACTACAATTAATGTCACTATTGAAAGTGTGCCAGCTAACTTAGGATACCGTTTTCTGCTTGAAAGAATGTAGTTGATATTCATACACAGAGTAGGCTTTTAGCAGGGTAGGGGGCACAGTTCAATAATGCTTAAATAAGGCTATAGGCTAAAGCAGAACTTCTAAAACACGTTGTTTGTAAAGAATCAGTCCGGACGGTTTTTTCCATAGGCAACATTAAATTACTGTAATTTTATTACAGAGAGTACCAAAAAAAGGTACTGTTAGGTAACAGTACCGAATTCAATTCAAATGGGAAAGGGTACCCAACCCTACCCTAGAGATAGGGTGAGAAGCTCGGCTATCCGTGAGAAACTCAGAATAGAGCCACTGTGTTCAATTAATAACATGCAATTGTTTCCTGACTTCATAATGTACCTTAAGTTTACCATAATTTTCCATTTGATATTTCTCTAGTCATTCTTCTGGGGTGGGAATGAAACAATTTATATAGTCACTGATGCAATTCCGACCTTTATTCAAAAGGTACATGTATAACAAGTTTCAGTGCACATGAGAATCTTTCAAAGGCTGATAGGAAGTGTAATGCATTACGTTTATTATAAGTTGGATTTGACAGTTCTGGTATTCAGACAAATTAGAGGAGGAAAGCAATTTGTGATTATCATACAAATGGTAGGCTAATGTAGTGTTTAAAGAAATTACACTGTGAAGCCAACTATGGGTAGAATGTGATTCCATAGGATGGACCCCAATACTGTAGCCTCTGACCGGAAGAAATCTACACTCATTTATCCTCTTTATCGTCTCTCTATCTTCTTTCTCTCGTTCTCTCTATTATATGTCTCTCTGTCATTTATTTCCAGCCCTTTTTCCTAATTTCCCAGAGAACAGAGAGAGAGCCCTTGGAAATAGAGAGCAAAATATATCAGTTCATTTTTATACATTTAATAGTATAGCACATGACGTACTGAAAAAAGCATAGCATTTTTTGCATGGATTACAGATTACCACAAGGTGGTGCTTGTTAAGAAAAGTGTTGTAATAATATTGCTTTTTCTGTATGGATTACAGAGAGGTGGTGCTTGTTACGAACAGTGTTGTAATAATATTGCTTTTTCTGTATGGATTACAGAGAGGTGGTGCTTGTTAAGAAAAGTGTTGTAATAATATTGCTTTTTCTGTATGGATTACAGAGAGGTGGTGCTTGTTAAGAACAGTGTTGTAATAATATTGCTTTTTCTGTATGGATTACAGAGAGGTGGTGCTTGGTAAGAACAGTGTTGTAATAATATTGCTTTTTATGTATGGATTACAGAGAGGTGGTGCTTGGTAAGAACAGTGTTGTAATAATATTGCTTTTTATGTATGGATTACAGAGAGGTGGTGCTTGTTAAGAAAAGTGTTGTAATAATATTGCTTTTTATGTATGGATTACAGAGAGGTGGTGCTTGGTAAAAACAGTGTTGTACTAATCCAAGCACTTTACTGTGTTACAAGAACAAGATTTCTGGTCTTATATTTTATGGTAGGCTAATTGAACCAACCTGTCCAATCATCTGGTTTGAGAGGCTGCAATGTTTTCACTTTGGCTGATTGTTGACTCCTAAGATTAATTATTGTTACAACAAAAAGGATTCAATTCTAAAATGAGCTGGCAACACAGGTTGGAAGGGGTGAGGCAGGGTAGTGATTGTGAAAGTAATATAGTAATGTAACATATTACTTTTAATACCCAGTTATGAGTAAAGTAATATTCTTACTTTGTGAAGGAGTAATAAGTAACTAGTAACTTATTGCAATTCCTTAGTAACTTGCCAAACACTGTTTATGAATAGTAGTTTCTGATGTTACCAGTTAATTGCAGCACCATTCTTTTAACGGGGATGAGACTGCATATTAATGTATTCATTCTGACCATACAAACCATATAATTTGTCTGCCATGGAATATGGAAGGCTTTCAAATGATTACCTTTACAAACACATTGAACCTTATCCATGCCACTTATCTAGTTATTGATATGTTTGCACATGCAAGCGTTCCTCCAGGCACTATGTTAAAGATAATTATTTACAACATTGTTTTGACTTGTTGCAAGTGGAAGTAAAATTGAAGTGGTAAAAAGAAACTTTGAACACACCATGCTTACAATCAAGTGTACCCACTTGTAAAATAGCTATTCCTTGAGGAGAATGCATCAACCACTCAGAATGAATCTTTGTGTTTAAACCAAGAATCTGTTTACCGGTATTTTGTACAACAACCACAAACCAGTAGATGAAAGTTTATTTCTCATGAAAAATTAAATGATGGAAATATATCAGATGCATATAGGTGAAAACAGCCTATGCAAATACTGTATGATCTATGTCTGATTATACACACTGAGCTACTACATTTGGTGCAGTATAGCTGCTCTGGATTATAATAGAGTCGCGTCACCACAACCACCCAAGTCCAGGTGGTGGCTGTCACACCACCGCCTTATGAATCAGTTTTATTACATGCTAATGAGCAGAGAGAATGCTAAGCTTTGACTGCTACCCTTATATCTGCCATCCTCCTCCTGCAACTGACAGTAAATTTTCTATAGCCATATTGTGAGGATGACTGACAGCCTCGAAGACAACAAATTAGCACCATGGCTACACACCCTGGAAGATTGAATTTCACATTTAATTTTCACGTTTTCTTTTCTTCAATACAACACTACCTTTACTAGTGACACTTTGAAGAGATGGAGATCGATTGAACAGGTTTTTACAGACATCAAAGTACCAGTACAAGCAGTGGTGCAGGAGATGTTTTTTAGGTGGGGGG
>JAODOY010032113.1:0-22018 GCA_025399855.1 Forbesichthys papilliferus | reverse complement strand
TATACTATTAATTCCTTTAATGTTTATTTTTCCAGTATGGTTTGTGTGTGACATTCTCCCTAGTGGTATGGGTTAAGAAATGTATATTGACAATATTGTTAGTTTTTTTGTGAAAGAGGAAAGATAAGAGTAAATAAAACAATTTCACTACTTATACAACAATAAAGATGCAGTTGCCTCTAATTTCTTTAATGACAATTGATTCTTTGTAAGTAGTGTTGCTGTCATATATGTTATAATGTTATATCATGTATACTGGACATCAGACTTTTGTTTTCCGTTCTTGCAGGTGTAGCTACAGTTGAGCCAAATATCGCAAAGCTATTTAATATGGACAATTAGTTATAAGTATGTGTGTATTGTTAACTTTCTATTCTGATATATTTTTTATACTTAAAGAAAAGTATTCTACATAATGTTCTAACTTTCTGTAATATGACCCGTGCCCTGTGTCATTTAATTCAATTCAGTGTAGTTTATATATAGCTATCAGAAAATGGGCACAAAGAAACTGTAAAGTATAGGCTACACAATGAATGTGTATATTTTTACATTATCCAGGATGTTAAGACTTTTCACTTCCAATAACAGAATGTTTCTGTACACAAACGGTTTCTAAAACCTTACATTGTTTCCCGCAAAAACAGAGAGCAGGACACCAAATAACAGGCAGCAGTGTTGTTAGTTCCTCTGCCTAGGAGAGCAATTTGGACATCTGAGCTCTCAGACCATCTGCTCTGCTTCTATTCCCCTATTCTCTGACCTATTCTGAAGTGAAAGCCCACTCAGCAGACGCACTGTCACAGACTGTACACGTCACTCGTGGAAATCCAAACTGGGCTGGCTGGAGGCTAGAATGTAAATTCATTGTGGTTATTTGCAATTTTTTGTTATATTTTAAAAGATGTAAGGATTGACCACTAGTGCAGTGCCTTGCTTGATGTTGCATAACAGTTTGAAGATACTTTATTTGCTACGACAAGGACATATTCTGTCATGGCATGATCTGTGGGCTACACAGTGCTTCTGTGCTGGAAAACAGAACTCAAAACAAACTATCTGTAACCTAACTATACAGGTGTATCACCAGTCTGTTTGGGTGATGAAATGTGATGCACATTACTTGATTTGGTACAGGTGGTCAAGGACACCTCCGCAGATTAAAATTTTAATGGACATGTCCACATTTGTGGAGATAAAACCTGAAGCTGTCTTTCTATCCACTAAGCCATCTGCCAGGTCAGATTTGAAGGGCAGTCTACAATATTAGGCCAAGTAAGCGGGCGGCTTCACAGATCCGCAACACAACAGGATTCTGTCTCTGATAACAGCAGTACAATTCTCAGATAATAGATGAGGGAGTAAACAAATCTCTGTGGAAGTTTGAAGGTTCATTTAACTGTAGGTCAGGACAGCTGTTACACTACACTGTTTTAGTCCCAGACTATTGTAAGTGGGGCTCTGCTTTGATGGACAATTCCGCTGTGTACAAAAACAAAAGTAAACTTTGTAAATATATATTATATATAATATAATTTGATTACATAAAAAATTGTGTTTATAAATGTTCCGTCTACCTGTAGGATTAGAGGTGGCTGATTTCTAAAATGTATATGAGCTGTTCTGATCTTCAGAACAAACCTAGTAGCTGTTAAAGGAGATAACTACATGTGTTGTTACTGTTTTTACTGCTAAAACCGTATGAAATGCCTTTTTTAATAAATCCCTCCGTCCTGTATTGGCTAATACCCAATGGCTAGTATAAATTAACAATACTGATTATATTAACTCTTTCACCAAATGTTAACCATTAAACAATATGTTTAATTACTTTTTTACATTACTTAACATTGTTATCTTACATTACCAGTTTACAAGAATGTAATGAGAAAATCTGCAAAACTATGCATTCAAAACAACGTTCAGTGAAGTGAACAGTGATATCTCGTATTTTTCTTACAGTGTTGATGAGCAATCATGATATCATGATGGTATGAAGTAAATAATAAAATCTAACCTCACAGAATTTAAACGTAATAAAAGAGTGACTCTACAGTCTACTCAGCAATGTGTTCTTCCTTTTATTGACAGTTCTGTCCACATCTTTGTTTCGTCGCACCGGTAATCTTACCATTTCTGCTGCAGTATGCTGACAAGTGTAGTGAGCCAAATAACTACAGCACAAATTAGTTTGTAGTTTGGATAGAACAAGCTGCCATGGTGTCAGGTCTCTGCCACTGTTATAAGGCAGAGTTCACTGGAAATGGAAAACCCAGGTTCCAGTACTACATATTAGCTTGAGGTCACTGTACACCTCTGAAAAGGCTAATCCATATTTTGAATGTGTGAAAGAGTAGAGTGGTGTTCCCTAGGTATCACAGAGCTTTTGAAAAGCGGTTTAAAATGTTTTGCTCCACAGAACTTTATCAGTGCTGGAGGCAGACATTAGTAGTCTGTACACCTCAAACCATAGGTCTTCATCCAACTATTTTGTTTCTCATTTGATAGTCAGGGACGCACAGTATCATTTGGGTCAGCTCGACATAACCTTTTGTGATTTTAGAGAATGATTTTTTATCTGAATGAATGATTTCCGTTGCTATCATGTATCCTATTATGCATATGGCTTATGGCTGTCTATACACATTTTGTGTAGGTATCAACTCAGCCTATAGGCCCAATACAGGTGACTATTAACAAACAGTTAAATTATCTAAATGCATTTTGTTTAATATATCAGAGGGTTACAAAGTAAGTGATGAGAAGAATTACCTAAAAATGTTTGAATGGTAGGCCAAATGTTCACAATGATGACTGTTGTATGAGAATGAATAACCCATGGCTGTAGGCTATGAACTATTCACAACTTTGTAACAAAATCTCAATTAGATCATACTGAATACTCTGTGTATTCACGGAGTATATGATATTATAGGCTACTATATATATCTTACTTACAGTGTTGGACAACTGCACAAACAAGATATTAGGCTATTACAACCCATAGTATTACAATCCATATTATACAACCTTTTTTACTTGGGGCGATTGAATTCCTTTAACCATTTGTATTAATGTTGTTTCTATGTATTTTTGTTTATGGGAAGCACTTTGAAATGCAATTCTGTATGAAAAGTGCTATATATAAATAAAGATTATTATTAGTAAATTAAACTGTAGACAATGTATCTAAGAAATGCACAATGCTGTAAAACATCCTACAATTTCTACTGACGTTTCCCCGCGGAGCCGATGGTCGTCTTGTCACGTGGTGCAGCTGCTTGGCTGACCTGCAGGCAAGGCTGGCTGGCGTGCATGTTTCAGGTGCAGGCAGCCTCCCATAGCGGCGGAGGAGCATCATGTCGTCTTTACCATGTCTTCTGGACCTGGACGCTTCAGTCGTTTCTCCCGGACATTAAACTCCCTGCCAATTCAACTATCGTGTTTATTTCCATGCAGAGGATGCAGCTGTTTACTGTAGCAACTTTGCTTCTTTTCTGTTTTAAGTCCGGTAGGTTTTTTTCCCCTTTCTTGAATTAAACAGTGCTCTCTCCAGTGTTAAGTGTCCAAGTTTTAATAGTGACTTGAATAGTTAATTTTTATTTATTATTAGCTGTCCAGATAATGTCTGGAATTATTTTACATTCGGCTATTCTTAAACATCCCCCAGATTTGCATTTAATTTAATTTGCAGATAGGCTACTTGTTATATAGCCTAATTAGAAAATACCATTTTATGACTCAGCCTTGTTATAATGCTGGTATTGAAAATATATAGCACATTTATTTGTTATTTATTTATTTATTATTATTATTATTATTATTATTATTATTATTATTATTATTTTGTTTTCATTTTGATAGATCCTGGCTGCTCAAATACAGGATAGTCTACTACACATTTATGGATTCTGTTGAATGAGATTTTAAGTTGTGACAAAAAGCAAAAGATCACGCAAAATCTTAAGAGAACTGCACAGTAGACTGTTTCTGAATTTGAGATATTGCTACTAGGAGAATAATGTTTTTCGATCGCATTTCATGTTTGATGAAATTGGTGCAATATAGCAGACGGTACAATTTATTTTTGTATTGTTCATGTTTTAACCCTTTGATTAGAATTACTTAAGGACCTAAATATTTATGCAGCCCAAATATATATAAAATGGAACAATTAACATACATTAAATAGGCTATATCAGTATCATGTCATGCGTGAATCACCACAGTGAAAAAAAAAGTAAAGTAAAAGTGAAATATTTCACCATGTGTCATGCATATTCTAGCGTCTGAAACACTATAATGGTACATTTAAATTGAATGTAATTCAAATAAATGTAATCATCCTAACCCATACCCAACCTGGATTAGCCTATCAGTTGAAATTACAATACATTAGGCAAGTTATACCTGTATATACTAAATTTAAACTATTTTAGATTGTGGGTTCCCAATGTGCAATTATACATTCCAAAAAGTTATAAAATTGTATTACAAAAATGAATATATTTAAATAAAAAGAGAAGAGAGGTAGATCAAAGTGATGATCGGTTGTGTGTGTGTGTGTGTTTCAGGACTGACTCTACAGATCCAGTGTTACCAGTGTGAGGAGATGACACACAATGATTGTTCCACACCGGATTTCATCGTCAACTGTACGGTCAATGTGCAGGATATGTGCCAGAAAGAAGTGCTCATGAAAGAGGATGGTAAGGCAAGTCTCTTAAACACATTAAGGACCATGACCCAATGTATATGTTGTCTGGCTGCCTTATTATTAAGTAGCAATGGTTTTCAACAAATGCATTTTTATATGATCTGCTATCCTGTTTTTTTGTGTATGTCTGGGGAACAGTTTTCTGACTTTCCGACACTATTTACCACTGGATATTATCATAAGTAAGCCCCCTTGAAGTGGTTGGGTCACTATTGATGTGTTGTCAATAATTGCTTTTACGATTGATCACTTACCACATTTAATGTAGGTTACAGTAATTATGACCCAGAAAATCGTGTACTGGATTTATATAAAACTATCTATTAAACGTGAATGCATTCAATCTCGCAAATCACGACACCCTTAAAACTACTGCTTTGGAAACTGGCCATTCTCTAAAAAATAAATAAATAATGTAATAATAAAAAATAGAATAAAATAAGTATGTGGCCGCATGATGCGTCTCTGGGAATTGTAGTCCATTTAGTCATAATCCTACCTGCAGCACACAACAGCTGACCTGTACAAGATGGCCACAACGGTGCCCTTCACAAGGACGCATTTCTCCCAGTGTTGTGCACACACCTCCCGGGAATGTGCGGTAATCATCTCTCCCTTCGCCCAGCTGACATGCGCTTCCACATCCAGGGCAGCGATACTGTTGTATGGAGTTGGCAGTTCTTTAATAAGAACATTTCCACATGAATGCCCGTGTACATCCAAGCCTCTATCTCCCAGCCTTGCCATTATGACTGCTCTGCATGAAAAGTAGAGGCTTGACCAACCGAAACGCTGATAGTCTTGTCTAAGGGCTGGGGTCATTACCATTACCTTGTGACGTGTACTTCGGCTCATCTGCTCTGCTCGTAGGAGCGCTATGAGGCCTGGAGGCAGGTAGGCTCTGTTCATCCCATCTTGATTTGACTGACACGTGCACTCTGGCAGATGGAGTGGACACACTGCTCAAGACAAAAATACGCTCGCACACACACTTCAAATGGTGGTGATTCTAGAGACGTAGACTGAAGGACAAACTGGCTTCTCGCTGCGAGCAGCTTCTGTCTCAATCACATTCTTTCCTGTCTGATTATGTACATCTAGAGGCGTGACGACGACGATGTGCCTCTGCACAGAGCTGCTATCCCGTCAGCCTCGCAGAGGGGAAGTGGCTGTGCACAGGTTGACGTCTCAAGTGACACCTTGCGAAAATTACTGACTTTGTTAGCGGCTGGTAAAATAGCAAGTCCGAGACAGTTGAGAGAAGGGTCTTGGTTTAGTGGGTCTGAACTCAGTATTAAAGGTGGAGTCAGTAATTACACTAATACACCCTTTTGTCAATTTCAGCTATATCCTCTTGGCCCACTGGCCGTCCCTTCTGTGTGCTTAAAACAGTTGATAAGCTGGCATTTCTACGCAGCCACAGTGGTGCAGACCGCACCACACAACACTATCCCAGCCTTGGCAATGTGTGTTTAATATGGAAGGTTGAGCTTCTAAGGGAGGGGTGTTTCTCCAGCATTACTGACTCTGCCATTAACCAAGCTGGGGAGTTATGCCTATGTGGAGGTGTCAGAGTAGAGACATTTTAAAAAGGTACAGAATGACCCTTGTGGTTGATACCAGCATTGCACCTGGATGTGTCATCACGCTGAAGATGGACAGTCAGCGTTTTTGTAGCTGTGTTGCGATAACAAGACAAGTCGTGTCCTGTGAATATCAAGTGACAGCAGTAGCTGTGACAGGGCAGAGCTGCGGTGACACCGATAATACCCAGTAAATAATCCCTTATCTACGGAACAGAACCTTATTTGCTTCCATCTGATTATATTTCAGATGATTGTGGGGTGGTGTGGGGAGGGGGGGGGGGGGGGGGGGGGGGGTCCACACAGGTGGAATATGTCAGAGATGTCACATTGAAAAACTGCAGTGTCTTGCCGCCATGCAAAGATCTGAGCTATCTTAGCTTACACGTGTGCATCTGTCAGTGTTGTGCATTATTGTGGTAGACTGGTGTGTCTCCATAGACACGTATAAGAGATTTGAACTGACGTCTTTTGAATAAAGAAATGGTCAACTGGCCATGCCATGTTAAAAAGGGAACCCCCTACAGAGACATAGATGGCAACACAGGAGCAGCAGTGCATTACTATCCCGTTTGAGAGAATGTAGGCATTGCCTTCTTCCCATAACCACATTTCAGCCCCACATCAATGCTGATGTTTGAAACGCAAGTGTCCAGGAAAGCACAGGCAGATGCGTAGAGCAGTAGATGGCGGCACATTATACATTTGAATAAACTTTCCTTAAAAACATTTTTCATGGCTAGTTAATTAATTGCTCCTTCTATTTTCATGCATATGAGCCCACCCTGGTCCCTCCTTACTAGTCCTATAGCCTGTGCGTAGGCCTATTCATAATGACCTGTATTAACAGGGTCGACAAACGTAGTCGGTATAAAGGGTACCACTTCATCTATCTGGCATGCAAACAGACACATCATGCTGCGTGCGGTAGGCTGCCGCAAAGGGAGTGAGAAGTTAACTACTTCTTTGTTTCTTTGCGTATGTGCGTGTGTGTTTGAGAGACAGGGGAAGAGAAGCCTAACCACAGCAATTCTAAAAGCATTTTACGGATAGCATATTGCACACAATTTATAAGCTGCTTTGCCACTTTATAAAAATTTAAAAAATCACGATGCCTGCTCAACATCGTGATGTCAGCCATCGGCACAACCCTATAGTCACGACACAATAATAAGAACGTTTTCAGTGTGTACATGAGTATTTGTGCATGTGCAAGCAATATAGCATCAAGAAGCCCAGGTTCAAACCACTGACTGAACAAAATGCATCATTCTCTAAAGCCCTGCAATATAATGGTGACCAATGAGGACACTGGAAGGTAGAACACTGTAATATAAGGTTACAGTTATTCCCATTTAATCCCACCAGACAGACTCAGGGACACAGCAGGATGTCAGCAGTCTGTCAGCCTGATAGCACCGCTTATCTAAATGAGCTTTTACTATTCATGAAAGTTCATTTTCTGTATCAGGGGAAAGTTGTTCATCAGTTTACAGTCACACTTCAATAATAGCACTAAATGGGGTTTTTACAATATGCGCTTATTAAATGGAAAAAATAAGACTAAGAAAAAACCCTAAAAAATGTTTGCCAGTTGTTCTGGATTTATTTATATTTATTTATAGACATTAACTTTAGCGCTAGATCACGATCAGTCATGGCCTGTGTTGTCATTTCAAAAAGGTATAGTTCGCGATTATAAAGTAATACTGTATCTCTGCAGTCCACAAGCTTACCGTTCTCTGTGGTGCTGAAAAAAGAATATGGGATAATAGGAAGACAAACAAAGTGGTGCAGACCACACATGATGTCCTAGCCTTCACAATGTGTTTCCAGTGTGGGGGGGCGGAGCTTCTGAGGAGCACCCTATGGCAGTAAAGTGCTTCGGTCGAGTTGTAATTTAGCAAGCACTCTCGTGAATGACTATATCTTTAATAAGAATGGCTGTTTCTATGCTGTAAAGATGTCTCCGTGCTCATTGCAGGAATCCACTACCGCAAGTCCTGTGCCTCCTCGGGGGCCTGTCTCATCGCCTCCTCTGGCTATCAGCAGTTCTGCACCGGCAAGCTCAACTCTGTGTGTATCAGCTGCTGTAACGCTCCTCTGTGTAACGGCCCCCGTGCCAAGAAGCGCCCCCCGCCCTCCTCGGCGACAGATAGGACCACGGCGAACACCTCCCTCACTGTTCTCTTGATCTTCTTCCTGATTGGCTCTCACAGCCTCTGCTGACAAAATGTACGTGGAAACGGAAGAGACAGTTGGAAACATTTATTATATATATGCGTAAAGAGCGATGCCTGTATGTGTTGCCCCCATCATGACAATTGTCACAATCATCCCACCTCTAAATGTCAAAATGCCACAGGGATTTAATTAACAGGTGTGCCAAGGTACCAACACAGCTACAGTGCACCTAGTGGGGTCAAGATGAGGTCACTGGACTACGGGGAGATAGATATGGAACAATATGGCTTCCTTCTAATCTAGCCTATGGGAAAATGCTTACATTTAAGTAGCAGGGTGGGTGAGGCCTCTGGCTCTACAGAGGTGCAGACCATTAGACTAGAGAAACACAATTTCTCCTCTAATTCACGGATGGCGATGGCGAGCTGTTTAAATCTTTTAAGGTTACACAGGAATCAGTAACAAAAGGTGTATGCAAATATAGATTGAATAGGGAAAAAAAAGATATGTTTAAAATGTTTATAGAAAAGTGGGTTACCAATACCATACCACATACATAAACTGGTGTCCACAACTTTTAAGGCACCACAATTCAAATCTGCTTACAGTATATACATACAGTATATTGTGTGTAATATGGACTTAATGTGGACTTTGTGCAGTCACTGATATACAATGGCAGTTCCCAGGCCTGCATGCAGCTAGGATGTGTTCTTACGTGTGGGTAGCTGTACCGTGTTGTGACAGCTGAAAACCTCCAATTTTACCATTCCTACGATATTTACTGGAACAGATGCTTAATGGAGTCATGGCTTGACAGTGTACCATGAGTGCTACAGACACACTTGTTTTATTTAGAAATGCATGGCATTATTGGGAAAACCAGTTCCAGAGAAGATTACATTTTGGAGATAGTCAAAAGGTTTTCATCTGACGATGACGGATGGCATGTTTCAATAATACAAAAACGTATTATGTTATGATGCTTAAACTATTTGCACCATTGCAGAGTGAAGAGGCTACATTTTCAAACACGCTTCACAATTTTTTGTTGTTACTAATCAAAGGTTATCCTTTCTACTTAACGGAGCAACATAAACCATTAGAGCTATTGTACTTGTGTATAATTAAAAGGCACTACAAAGAGATTTCCCACGCTGAGTTACATCTAACAAGACAGTATGTCAGCATGCTCTCACCGGTGAGCCAAGAGCTCTCTGTCACACAGCAAATGTAGTCTTTTCCCCAGGGCAATGCTATTGCTTCCTCAAAATTCCTCGTTGTGCCTTTAAACATGAACCGTGTTCCATTTCCCATTTGGAAGTACAATCCAGCTGTGCTCTCGTGCCAAATCAGTCCGTGTGATCACTATGGAAACAGATATTTTTTGCATTGCGTGTACACACGTACGTAGGTACAGAAAGAAAGACCTTTCCTGTGTCCCTGTGTCATGTTTTCTCTGGTTTGCTGCGTTGCAATAAACTGTACAGCGCCTCATATATCAGTCTCTAAGGGCGCATTACGGTTGTGTTCGGCCGAGCCTTCACTCAGATGCAGAGACCTCTGAGCCTCTGAACCCAAACCGGAGTCGGTGTTGCCCTGGCTGGTTTCGGAGAGGCCGTGGCCCTGTGCGGGAGTGGGCTCAGTCCGGCTGCGCCTCAGCGACTTGAGCAGCATGGGCTGCAGGGAGGTGGGGCGGCTGCTCCTCACCGTCCGCTTGTTGACGTGCTCGATGGTCAGGCGGCAACGCAGCACCTGCAGGAACACCTGGCGGAACTGTCTGGAAGACAGGTTGTACAGGAAGGGGTTGAGCACGGAGCTCATGTAGAAGAAGGTGTCGGCCACCGGGTGCAGGGTAATGTAGCTGTGGAAGTAGGCCTCCGTCCAGCGCTGCTTGGACTTGGCAGCCTTCATCAGGCGGCACACCTGATAGGGCAGCCAGCAGATCATCAACGCACCGACTATCAAGGCTGGGGGAGGGGGGGGAAGAGAACAAAGGTTATGGAAGGATTTAAACAGAACCTTTGACTGAGTCGTCTCCAATGTGTGTTAAGACACACCATTTCCGGAATTAATGTAGGGGTTATCCAGTTTTATATGAATCAGCCTGCTTGAACAGATCATAGTGATTCACACAAGCTATTGCAGGTGGCCTACGACTAGTTTACAGATGTCTGTTGTGCGGAGAATTACTCGTTTTGTTTACAAATTTCACCACAAGGATACGGTCTAATGGTTGTGCAGCAATGTTCCTGAAATCAAATATAAATATATAGATATGGCTGGCAGTGTATTACAGGTGTGTCAGTCGACGATATAATAGCATAATACTAATATGTATAATAGGGGAGGTAGTATCCATTAAGCAAAAAAAAAAAAAAAACTACATTTAGAAGCCCAAAATGTATTCAGTGAAACAGTTATTCTGAATGTATGAACAAAGTAACAGTTGCAGTGGCTCAAGAACAAAAGGGATGAGGGTTCTACAACAGCCCAGATCTTAAAGTCTTGAGCTCAGTTCAAATTTGGACAACCTAAAGCAAATCTACCAATATTGGGAATAATCAACATATTTAGCCTTAAAGCTATTATTGCAGCAAAATATGAACCTGAATCTGGTCTGCTTGGGTGATAATACTTATACAATATTAAACTTGTTTTCTTTACAATTATTCTACATACTTTTATGTATGTTTTATGTCAAGGAAGGATTTAGAATGTGGTGACCCTCATTTGTATTAATTCCAAGAGTAAACATGTTGCAATAGTTTTTATTCACGTTGCCTCTCAAACATCAAATCTCTCACCCTGTCTTTGGAATGACCCTAAGGATGCAGTATATTAAGCTGCCCAAATGCATGACCTTAAACTTCATCACAATTCTAGAAACTTATGAAACATGCGTGAATATGAAGATGTCATCAAAGTTAGTATTTTAGTTGGTAGTTACTAGTTCATATTTCAGGCTTATGTGAAACTGCGCTCCATTGCATCTGTTCAGAAAAAACACAAACAGCATCTTCAAAAATAAAATTGGTTTATTCATCCTTTGATTCTATTGTAATGCAGCATTCTTTCACAATGTATTATTACATGAATGTTTATATGTGTAAATTAGCATACTTTTAGTGAGCTAGCTAGCTAGTCTGTTGTAGTGTTGACTAAATAAAAGCTTCTAATGAGTGCAACAAGTCGTCGCTGCTCCCTCCACATAGACACAAACACCAGACAAGACAAATAAATCCTGCAATTTGACATAAGATTTAAATAGACAAATCAGCTGGCAATACAGCGGCATGAAAAGGACTCAGACATTCAGGCATGCCAAAAAGATATTACTATAGTAGTCAAAAACAGTTCAAATATAATAAGATTCTATATTTGATCATTCTATGCCAATCGGAAAAAGAAAGAGATATAGATTTGTGTTCTGTAGTTTTACAGAAAATATGTTACAATATTGTCATAATCATACATTTTTAATGGATCATATGTCAGGTTTAAAAAGAGTTCTGTTCCAATTAATGGCTCCCACTTTCAAGAAACTGATTATAATTGCTACAACATTATGTTTAATTTGATCCTAAATGAAATATGCTGTAATTTGTATTCAGGCCAGCGGGGCGAGTTGGCCGTTTCTCATAATTGAACAGACCCTCTACAATCCTCAGAGGAAGTTTTTGTGTGTCTCGTATGGTTGTTATGGTGATTTATTCCTCATCGCCTTGCAGAACCACTGATGGAATATTTCTCAAGGAGAGGCGCGTCAACAATATAAAGTCTGGACATGCTGAAGGTGTGTATGTTATGACACAAACTGTGGTTTCCCAGCATGTACTGCTGTGACACAACACTGTTTGTGTGCAAACACAGCTCAGAATGGAGGCAAGTCCATTAACCTACTTATCCAAGTCCAGGTCAACCCATTAAGGCATTCCAGCCATGTTTAATCATGTAGGTGTGGGTGTGTGTCAGCTAGTCCCCACATTAGCATCTACTCTGCTCATTTATTTACAATACAAAAAGATGGGAATGTCTGTAAAGATAAGGCACCATAGTGCCACAAAGGGTTCACTGACCAACAATGAGGATGAACATGTATTTAACAATCAGTATTACTTTACAGATTCACAGCCTGATACTGATTTTACACTAACAAGCCGAGGCAGTGTTCTGGATTACATACGGGTTTGCATTGTTGAAACAAACCCGTATTCAAACAATGTAAGTGGAGACGAGAAGTGAAATTAGTATATTTAGATAAGACAACACAAGTTCATGAAACCGATCCCAGACCTTACTGCATCATCTGCTGGTTTTAAATGTTACAGATTTTATATTCCATAGTTTGTATTTTAGATTCCTTTAACAGGTAACATTTAAACCAGGTGTGTCTGTGAATCCATCATGCGTGACATTTTCATAGATAATGGAGGAGGAGGAAAGAACAAGGATTCAAACCCTTGAATCCTGTTAAAGCCATTCATTAGCATATTATTAACATATGGCTTCTCAAAACAGGGTACATGAGAGCAATGGCACAAAGTAACACAATGGTGCTGTGAAGGACCGGCTATGTTCATTTGATCAACAAAACAGGTGTGTACAAGTGGCATGAGAATGGAGGAAGAGAAATATGTGACAAAAATAGAATAAATGTACAGAAAAGAGAGTAACGATGGAGGAATGTTTGCAATATCAAAAAAGGAATAATCACAATCATGCACTTCACATTGCTGCTCCAGTTCTGATGAATTCATAAAAACAAGTTTCACTAGACCTAGCAGTGTATAGCAAACACTTAAGATAATTATGTTTTGTCCACCCCCCCCCATTATTAAAAACCTATAAATACAGTATGAGTACATGTACAACATGTACAAGTAAATGTGCATTGGGGTATCACAATTGTTCTTGAAATATTAAGTATGTTTTGAAATATGTTCTAATCATGTGGGGCAGCAATGTCACTAAAACATTTATACACAAAAAGCCATGCCAACTCAGGGCTGCCTAACGATACGCATCAACAATTGCCCTTTAAAGACAGATTCTTATTTTTTAAGCCATAGCGGCCTGTCACATTAACTCGTTCCTCAAACCCAAAGCACTCACCTGGAAAATTGTTCCTGCGTCAGCGATGAAAACAAAGCCGTGGTGTTCCTATATCTGTGGTGTAACGATACAAAGCACTCCACAAAACACCATGACATGTGTTTATTATAGCCATAATTTCAGTCAACATCATAGTGCTCGATGCAGCTACCCATATCATCATTGACAGCCAGCAATGATATCCCTAAACAACAGAATTAAAGTCTCTCTCCCAGGATCAAATATAAACAGACACATAATTACAATGCATTTGAATCTGATTAAGATTATTTTTTGTTTGGAGTGACAAGACTAGTGTTAGTAGTTTAACAATAACAACATTTGGCATATTATGAGATTGTTGTGTTAACTTCAATATAAACCATATTCATATTTCTTTAAAACCACCCTAGTTCCCTATACTCTGCGCCAAATAATATTTAAAAGTAGGAAGTCAGCCAGGGCCATTTAGACTGGGTAAAAATCTCAAGTCATTTCGGCATCTCATGCGTGAATAAACTGTTTTCCCTCAAGTGACAAATGGATTAAGAAGAGACATTCATAATCGTATGACTGTCAGATGCTGAAATCCAGGGGGAGTGTGAAAGAATTAATTGGCAGGCTAAAAGGAAAATCCACAGTCATTAAAACACTCCAGAAACTTAATGGAGTCACAGGAGAATGTTTTGATAATGAATGTAATGAATCATCTCAGAGGATAGGCCTATATTTCATGGAACCATGGTCACGTATTGATAATCCTGCTCTTGGGGAGGGGTAGAGGATTTGTTGTTAATTCCAATGATGGCATTCAACAGAAATATAAGTAAAGATAGTTTACTGCTTAAATGTAGATACTGTAGCTAGCACTTAAATATATGGCAAGAGTGACACACAATTGCTGGAAAGAAAATGGATCATCAATCACAAGTGATGACTCAAGCTTCCAGGGGGAAATGTTTGTATCAATCATGCTCACATTAATGTTGAGGTTGCCATTGTTTTCCCCTGATTATAAAGAGCAGGCAGTAATAATCAAATGGACGACCTTGAAAACAAACCCCAAGTCCTGTTATTCATCTTCAGTGTGACCCCTGGTTTTACTCCGGGCTGCTTCACAGCAGAGCCTCAGTTAGGTATAGTGAGGGAATATACAGATATGTTTCATATGATGCAGATTTACCAATTGTAATCAACAATTTATATTTCAACATTAATTTGCATAGACTTTTAGACCTAAACCACAGTATCACTGTCAAAAAATCTTGTTTATTTCCCCCCATAAAAGTAATTAATAAAGACATGTGCCTTCATGCAAAAGCATGTACATCTGTCAGTAAAATAATACTAATAATAGTATGTAATGAGGTGTTAAATTTGTATTTTAACAAATCTCGGTTCAGTTTTGCATGAATTAAGTTGGCCATCTGTTCTTTGTGCTGTAGTGATGTGCTCATCTTTTACCTTTTATATAGCAGTAGTACTACACGATATTTCTCTCCATTTGAGGTGATACAATAGCCTGGCTGCGCCCGACTATGCGCTCAGATCAATTTATTTCTCTGAGATTACAGTCTGGAAACCCTGATCACGTTAGGGATCAGCTAGGGTTAGTGAGATGATGTTGAAGTCAAGAGTTTTGATGGGGCTATCAAATCATTTGTGGTAACGTTGATTGGTTCAGCGCTGTTCAATAGATTCAAAATTAACCAGCGGTCCTTCCAGTATTAAAATAGTGCTGTGATTTATCATCCAAACTGAAACAACTGCCACACTGCTTTTTTACTGTTTTTTGTACTTCTATAAAAAGTAGCTGATTGTTTAATTTAATTAAAGATCCTCTAAATGTTTACGTGATGAAGGACATTAAACCGCTAGCATGCCTGTGGCCTGACTCAAACATCTGGCAGAGGTCAGAAAGTTTGAGTGAAATCAGAAGAATTGGCTTACATATCTCAGAAAATTCCATTAAACTGATTGATAAATCTAATACCCTGAAATGTAGGGTAACATGGGATGTATAATTAGCATAATACAAATATGTTCCGCCTCCTAGATCAAACAATAGCAAAATACAAATGCAACAGCATGTGTTTGACCATTTTGTGGTTTTTGACAAATGCATCCTACAATACAACACAATACAATGTTGTTACATGAACAAATATACAAGTATTTTATGTTTGGTTGTGCTTTAAGGTTTAAATATGCACGTCTAAACTAAATTATTGTACCAGCGTTTCTCAATCCTGGTCCTATACCACGTGCGTTTTAGATGTCTGTCCCCATGCTCCAACACACCTGATTCAAATTAACTACCCATTCATTTGAATAAGGTGTGTTGGAGAAGGAATAGATCTAACAACACACAGGCCAGTGGTACTCTAGGAGCAGGAGTGAGAGGTGCCGCATTATAGAATTCTTAAAAATAAGGCAGAACTATGGATGTTGGCAATAGTAGTGCTAAACCAGAGAAAGCCGTTTTAGAATAGCACCTTACAGTCCCAGTCTTGGTATACACTGTGTTACAAGTGCAGCAGTGTGGAAGGAAGCTGCCAGTCATTAAACACTCCCACGTAGTGTAATGTGGGATTTCTCCCTGGACCGCTGACACGTTATGAAGCCACTCACTTGTCCCCTCAGCCATCCTCTGGATTACATCCCCTGCGACTCACTGAGAGCAGCCTGTCACTTCATTTCAGCGAAGCTTGCCGTCAGCGATGCTAGCTAGCTGCTCATCATTAAACCATGCTCCTGTCACGCAGCTAAAGGAGGAGGGGTGTTGGGGTCTTTAATTGAACTGTGCAGGAGGGCTCATACATCTATAGGAACAAACCCTCCCAAAGGTTTGTTTTACCTGTCACTGTCAGTAAAGTGGTTTAGAGAAACCCACAGGGAGCAGGAATAGGGAGCACAAATGCCACATTTGTAGTCATAGATACAATAATAAGATGTATTGCTTCCACAAAAGAGGTTTTGTGGTGGTTGTTGTTGCTGTGGAAAAGTGATAAACTAGCATGGAGTCATGGACCAAGAAGGTCTTATTCACAACATTTTAATAATAATATATTATAATAATTAGATCACATATTCCCATTTTAAGTTACTTTCACATAAAGGACACCTGTTTTTGGCTTACTACAGTATTTGACAAGAAAACAATGTGCATTATGGGTTACTATTATGGTTTTCAATTAATGCAATATTCAATTTAAAGGTTAAAATGACAGATGTTTAAGTTAGTTTGTATCCAGATATAATTCAATTAGCCTGGTGTAACCATACCTATAATTCATTTTGTGAATAGGCTCCATTGGGATTGTTTCCTCCTACTGGATGTAGACCTCTGATTAGTTTTGCAACTATTGGATAGCCTTTAACCAATTGGTGTTGCTAAAATGGTTCTGATTGCTCTATCTAGCTCTACCACCATTTAGAAAAGCAGTCGACTTCAACATCATCTCACTAACCCACCCTGATTGTGTTGCTGTGAAAACACTAATGCAAACAGGGTTTCCAAACTATAATCTTAGCAAAGAAAATTGATCTGAGAGCATTAGTAGGGTGGAGGCAAGCTATCATTCTATAGATCTTCTAATCTGAATTATTTTTGAAGGGCTTTGCTGCTCTTATCTGCTCCAGGGAAAGGCAGAATAAGATTATAGCACTACTATTCTAAACTAGACTGAATGTGGAGATGAATAACAGTACCACCAGAACAAAACCACCCTGAGAACAGCTCAACAAACACTGCATGCACAAAACCCAGTGAAACTCAACGAAGTTGTCCGTAAAAGGTCACAATGCTTAGGCTTGAAGCCAGAAAAAAAAAAAAAATAATTTCACAAAAGCTCGCTCCTGCGTTCTAAAAAAGTATCTAAAGCAATTAACCTTGTGTCCAAGACGTGATGTGTGGCCACTTCCACCAGTCAGCCTGCTGCTCTTAATTACTCTCCAAAGTCGAAGCGGCCAACTGGGTTTAAAAGTTATTTCAAGGTAAAGTGGAATGGTGATGGTGCTGTGGCCCCCGTTTTTCAAAGATAATTGACACTAGTGATTACTGCAGCGCAAACTTATTTCAAGGCCTCTGCTAATGGAGGTTCTGTTGTACAACACACGACCACTCATTCTGCCAGTGGCACCAACAACTCTTAATTCACGCCATTCCACTTCTCCATTTGTGTCTGAAATTGCCCTTGTGGTTCAAAGCAGGGTTACAGAAGTGTTGCCCTCCTGCTGATTGGCTTGCGTTCCTCTCTACCCCCTCCCCCTTCTCCAATGCATAGTAGGGTTGGGCGATGTCTACTAAACTTCCAGAGCAAAGCTACGACTAAGTCTAATTCATTTTAAATGACTGACGATCTACAAAACCGTAGTAATGCATTACTATAGGCCTACAGTATTTATGAGTTATGCCCATCCTTTCCTTCTCATCATGTTTCCTTCCTTACCTTTCCTCCGTAAACCCTGTGCGTAGGCCTGGGTTCTGCATCAATGTGTACGGCGGACATATAAATACAGGAACCCTGGCACCATTCAAAATATATGGAATATAATGCAGTATGGGTTATCAAACATATGTATTGCTTTAGGCATATGTTATATGAATTAATTTTAATGTATTACCCGCTTAACTTTAATAGCTCATGCTCAAAACTTTCTGCATATTCAAAACATCTGTGTTTTGGGATGATCTACTCTAGGCTAAACTGACATAAAACAGTAATAGTCTACTACGCATTTTGGCCATAACCTATTAAAACTACTACTGGAGAACGAGATGTTAAAGTCAAAATCACCCCCCCCCCTTCCTCCCCCATCTCCTTGGTGTCTGGCAGAGCTTGTAGCAGTTGAAGGTAGCCATGGGACGATATGAAAATGTAATTTCACGAATATCCTGACCAAAATAATTGCGATAGACGATGTTATCGCGATTATTTCATTTGTTAATATTAAAAACTGGCACTAAAACATATAGAAATCACGTAAACAATAATTTATATTATCATGACACATGTAGTATATCTTATTTGGTGATTCTTTTTGTTTTGAAACCAGTATTTTAACAAATCAGATATTTTTTATGTGGGGACACAATGGCCTTCAGCCATGGTGATGATTGACTGGAAAGATGCAGGCTAATAAATTAATTAATTTAATTTAATTAAATTAGTAAAATCAATACAATTGGACTGTAAGTGAGCTAGACAGCTTTTTTCAAGTTACTTGTGAAAATATTCATACTTATTTGAGGATATTCATGATTATCACGATAATGGACATTCACCAAGGTACGATTATTGTCAGTATTTTTATCGCGATAAACAATATTATCGTATATTGTCCCATCCCTAGTTGAAGGTTGCAGGTAGTGCGTCAATGCCATATGCCGGCCTAAGGTCGTGTGTATGGGGTGCCCAATGTGCACATTAAAATATCCAACATAGGACATAACAGTGAACAAATAGTGTAGTAGGCCTATTCTAGGTTATGACTACACTGTCAAGCGGTTCAATGAGTGGTTTAATATGCATAATGCGCTACTACTCCGATATCATCGGGCAGCCCCAGTGGGTCTTTCATGTTTATATTGGGAGGGACAAATACACTTGTTCTAAATACTGATTATGTCTCCTGCATACCTCCCCAAAACTATGCTTATGAGTCTATCTAATGAAAGAGGACAGCCACTTGAAGTGCCTTTAACGGAAAACGAATTCCATAACTTTGTCTGAACACTGCTTTCAATTTTTTATTGCATTTTTCATTATATCACGATGCCTGCAAAACATTGTGATCTCTGTAAGCCATCGGCCAATAGATGCCATATGGACAATGGCATCTATTGGCCCAACCCTACTGCATAGTTCTCTGCCCCTCCCCCTATAGCTCACTTACTGTCAAACAATAACACTTCGGAGGATCACACAATCAAGGAATGCCCCTTTACAGAACAGTGACCTGCTAGACAGAATCAGCAGTAAACTGTATTATAGTGAATATTATTTGCTGACCTCCCATCCCCTAATGCACTGATATTTAACACACTACAGTATGCCTCAGTGGCTGTCAATCTTGAAGCGTTCTGCATTTCGGTGCGGCTGTGTTCAGTTATTGTTGTGATAGTGAAGAGAGGGCCGGGTGGCAGCTGAGCTGGGATTGATTAGAATGTGCCATGGGCAAAACCAACACAGCTCCTGTAATATTATAATGTGGAGATACTGCTTAGCTGCGAAGAGACGCTCTGAATGAGCATCAGGAATAAAGAGCGTTGTGATTATGTTGGGGGTCCCGGTTCACCAAATGTATTTGGCGTGTGTCACTGCACAATGTATAAGTATAAAATCCATTGCAAATCAACCCTTATCAATATTTATAGTTGCATCACTACTCAATTCAGTCAGTGTATGTGCTCAGAAATAAAGCTAGACTGAAGGAATATTGGCCGATTGTGTATGCTGCTGAACTAACTTGAGGAGAACAGGCTGGATGGAGATACTGTACCCGTGGGCACTATTCCACTTAGGCTTCATACAAAAAAAACATAACATCCTTGATAGTTAATGAATACCTGTTGTGAAAAAATATGAGTTGATTTATTAGTCAGACTGACTTGTCATTCTCTACAGTAGGCCCAAATGTTTATGTGCAGCTATGGCATGTGTAATAATAAAGCACTACTTAAAAGGGTCAACTATTGCAAGCGAATGCACTGTCAAATTCACCAAATATGTGCTCATATTTCACTATCTTACTGTTCTGTGTGTGTTAAAAAAAATCTGATACTTCTACACAGTCCTGGCTTGGTAAATAGAAACATAAACAAAGTGGTGAACACCACTCACAACAAATCCGTAGTACTTCACAATGTGTGAAGCAGCACTGCGTAGGGATATTGTTTTCATTTGAGCTCGAAGTTAGCAAGCATTTAAGACAATAACTAATACTGCCTTTAAAAGGAGATTGATAATTTACCAAATTGATAATGTGAGTGTACATGTTGGAAATATTGTAGGATTATATTGTATCAGTAAGGTTTGTAGGCTCATGTCACATTTGGCATTGGTGGTGTACAGTCTTGGTGACTTATTGTACCACTAAGGGCCAAAACCAAGATCTGTCCATTTCAAAGCAAATTAAAAAAGTGTTTGCATTCCATTTACTTAAAAATCACGTAGGCCTGATTGTCATAATCAAGGTGTAGATTATTTAATAGGTTCTGAGACCCATGTGCATACTTTAGACTATAAAATGTCAAAAAAACAAAAAAACATGCATCTTAAAATGTACTTTTTATTCATATTCTAGCGATATTACATAATTTGTAGTATTCCTTTTTCAACCGTTACATAGCAGCACATGTAGATAAACATCACCCTGACTGTTACTGACCCCTCCCACATTCCTTCCTTCTCACGCAGTCATCATGATATGGAGGACCAGGACAGCCATAATAAAAAATAAATAAATATATAAAAGTATAAATATATAAAAGTATAAATAAATAAAAGTATAATTGAAAACATAATTTTTTGTATTAAAAAATACTATTTCTGTATTTGTACATGTATTTATTTATTTGTGCATTTCTACAATTATTTATTTGTGCATTTCTACAATTATTTATTTAATAATTTTTCCATACATTTATTTATTCTTAAATGTATTTATTTATACATTATTTTATGCATTTATTTATGTATTTATTTATGTATTTCAACATTTATTTATTTATTTATTTATTTATTTATTTACGTATTTCCACATTTCCTTGTTTTATTTATTTACGTATTTCCGTGGCCGTAAATGTTAAGAAGGTAGGCTGTCCTACCTTAGGCCACAGCCGGATTGGTTATAGGGGTGTGTTTAAAGCTACTACTACCGCCCCTAGCCTAGGTTACCTAAAACGAAGAAGAAGCTATATACTTACCTCAGCGCCGCTACTAGTTAAACTACATTTAGTAGTAGTAGCTCGGCGACGCTGTTTTCTGAATCAAATAGCTTTTCAGTAGCGAAGCTCTTTAACTGATCAAATAGTGCGGTAGCGTCCACAGAAGCTACATTTTCCCAAGCATTTCTGAATCTGCAGCTCAAGCTTAAGTCTGATACAACTGCTAAGAATCAGTACGTGAGTCCATCACATACACGGACCTAGGTTACACGTGTAGCCGACAGAAGCACTTCAGTATGATGGTCGGTGATGCCGTAGCGTAGACGTATCACTGCGCTAATGCCTGACACTTTGATGCAGGAAATTGAGAGGGAATAAAAATAAGACTGAGTTTATGTGATAGAAAGAACAGAGAGGGCAAAGAACACATGTTATTGTTTAATAAACAGTTGAACTGAACAGTTTTGACCTGTTTGTTTGACTTACACTTTTGAATGTTGGTACAATAAAATGTAGGAAAAAAATATCTTAAATGTACCGGTAGTGAAC
>JAODOY010032103.1:2007-22022 GCA_025399855.1 Forbesichthys papilliferus | reverse complement strand
CTTACAAGTCACATGGCACCAGGGAGGGAAAATGGCTAATTGGGCCCAGTTTGGACATTTTCACTTAGGGGTGTACTTTGAATCCTAAATAAGCACACAATTCAGTTCAAATGCAGGACCACACACACTTGGCGTTTATCCCAGACGATTTCAGAGGGGCCACTCTGGGGACACGGGGTCTCACAGAAACTTGGTTGTCATGTGTGACTTCAGAGGAAAATGAACAGGGAACCCACACATCAGCTAACACCTCATTTTCTCAGGGTTTCAATTGCTGTACCTTTCACACTACAGGATTTCAAGTGGCAAACATGTTTGATATTTATTATTCCAAATCTGGAAGCCTCTAAGGCAAGCTAGTCGCAACAATAATATTCGGTCTGTAAACCACTCACTACGGGATAATTTAAGCAGATGATTCTGACTAGCCTCGAGTTGGGAACGGCCCTGCAATTGTCGGGAGGGGCAAATCCGACTCACAATTGGGCCAATAATCCTTTTAGTGTGGTGCTAGCATTACGTTGTGCTAGCGTTACGTTGTGCTAGCGTTGAGAGAGAGATAGAGAGATAGAGAGATAGAGATAGAGATAGATAGATAGATAGATAGATAGATAACACACACACATTAATGTGTTAGTATCTGTCTTTCAATCAACCCCATTGTGTTTCATCATTCTGAAAAATCTCACCTTCTCATAGGAGACAGAATCAAACATCTCTTCCACCTGCTCAGGAGTGTCCGCCTGCGCTGACACGGGGTGGGAGGAGTTTAAAGCATCTTTATCTAGTGCTCTGAACCGCACTGACAGAAACAGATTGTCCTATAAAGACACATAGAAACATCAGACTCACTGATGGAAGTGCAGAAGGTAACATGCACAACGTCATACTTACGATGTCCAGTTGGGGGAACACACTCTCCAGTGATATGTACTGCATGTAGGTGGCAAAGCCCTCATTCAGCCAAAGGTCATTCCACCAGCGCATGGTTACCAGGTTACCAAACCACTGGAACATAAATAAAGCATTAGACAGAACTGTATAAAAACACACACAAGTCACAAGCCAACATTCTGAAAGCTACCTGGTGCGCTAGCTCGTGCGCTATGACGGAGGCCACTGACTGTTTCTCCAGCAAAGACGAGTCGTTGCTAACCAACAGGGTGGTCTCTCTGAACGTGATCAAGCCCCAGTTCTCCATGGCACCAGCCAGGAAGTCTGGAATGGCTATCAAGTCTGCAAAACAGAAAGACAGAAACAGAATTACAGCAGAGAGCATAATAAAAATGACAAGGAAGAACTGTGCAAAAACATGGCAGACAGAGAGCCCACCTAGTTTTTTGAGGGGATATCCAATTTTAAAGAAGTCATTGTAGAATTGCAGAAGTTGACAGACTGTGTCCAAGGCATACAGAGTGTGCTCTTTCTTCTCTGGGACCGAGTACACAGACACCTAACACACATGTACAACAACACTGAATGCAAATCAGGAACCACACAGTGTATAGGCATATTGTAAATACAAACACACGAGTACATGCCTGGCAGAAAGAAAGTATTCACAGCGCTTAACTGTTTTCCACATTTTGTTATGTCACAGCCTTATTCCATAATGGATTAAAATAAGACTTAAATATGATGCTACAAGCTTGGTTGTAGAAACATCTCAAGGATGATCAGTGTGCCGCAGCATGTGCCTGAGCTCCAGTTTGAGTGTCATAGCAAAGGCAGTAAATACTTTTATTTTTAATACATTTGCAAACAAACTTTTTTGCCACTTTATTATTAGGGTATTGTGTGTAGAATTTTAAGGGGAAAAAATATTTGTATCCATTTTGGAATAAGATTAACATAACAAAATGTGAAAAAAGGTAGGCGCTGTGGATACTTTCCGGATGCACTGTATATGTATGTATGTATGTAAAGTATGTATCTATACAGTATATAACAATGTATATAAGAAGAAAATACATAAAGAATACTACACAACTTTTAAAGTACAGGCTAGCTGAAGCTAACTAACCTCACAAGAAACTCAAATATGTCTTTCCACACCAAGTAGTACCACAAAATATTTTCAGCAGCTGGTTGGCATAGGTGTTAAAGTAACTGACTTTCAACCAGACTCTCAAATGTTCTAAGCCCACCTCAGCCTTTAATGTTTTTTTAAATATTTGCTTAATACAGCTGCTAACTTTAATTACAGTTAATAAATATTATTGTACAAAGAGACACATACACACACACATACCTCAACACACAGCCATATAAAGTCTAAATATATATACAGAAACATACACAAACATACCTACACACACATAACAAGTCTACACACTTAAATCCACCTTCACTTACATTTAAATAATAATGTAAAAAAAAAAGTTTTTTCTTAAAAGGTATGGGTGGGGTTAGTCCTAGTTCCTAGTCCTAGCTAGTCCATGCAGTTTCTCCCATGCCGGTACTCATACTAAAATCTATGCATCACCTTACCAGTGTGTTGGACACATTTCTGCTGACATGGGTGAAGTTGGCAACAATAAAAGCCACCAGATAGGTGCTCATGTTGAGGCTCTTCTCATACTCATCTATGACCAGGCTAGCCGATTGACTTGTGGTCTTAGTCTGAGGATCACAGACAAGGGTGGAGATTAGCATAAATTGTGATTTTAATGTACATTTGTTTGTACGGTACCTAGTTCTCCCCATCTACATCCTATACAGGTTAGTTCAAATGTTACCTGGGGCATGTTAGAAAGGCTAATGTAGTCGGGGTCTCTGATGATCTTAACCAAGAAAGAAGCTTTGAAAGCTGGTTCATCAAAACAAGGGAAAGCCTTCCTGGCTGCCAGTGGCTCAAATTGGGTGGCAGCTAAGACCCTGGGGATACAAAGCAGCGAGCATAGCTTCATGTACAAATGTGGGACAGCAGACATAGCGGTACTCTGCACACAACACAAACCACATATCTATCTCACATGACTTCTGCTTTGTTTCTTGTCACAGGATGAGCAAACGTCATGTTGCGCATGCAGTAATAGAAACACGTGCTGTACCTTTTGGTTCCATTTTGGTCAGTGTATGAGCTGTTGTAGAAACCATCGTAGGAGTGTGAGAGATTAGCCGAGTACTTCATCGTTAAAACAAAGTTTTGGCCTTCCTTCAGCTCCTTGGCAACCGTAATGGCAATCTGCTGTCTGGGCTTGTATTCCAGCACAGGGACCACAGTTTGTTTACCATCCTCAAGCTGAAGGAGAAGCACAAAAGAAAACAACCACTACATCATCAGAGCTTCATTGATATATTCAACTGCTTTTGGCTATTGGCTGTTCAGGCTAAACCAACAGCTACGTCATCCCATGAAATGCTCAACTAGCGTCGTGCAGCAGTCCCACCTGGAAGATAGCTGTGGTAATATTGAGCCCGGCACCATGCAGGACAATGTGCTTGGTGTTGCGCAGAGCCGTCATGGTGATGACGGTGTCTCCGGTGAACGTCTGGCTGCTGAGGTTGGGCTGCAGCGTGAGGTTGTAGTGGAGGGGGCGTATGCTGGCAGGCAGACGAAGCTCTGCCCAGGGGAACACTTCACCGCTGGTGGAGGTTGGGAAGACCGGCTCAGTGGGAATAGTGTTGTTGTGCGTAGGACAACCTGTCTGGAAAGGTTTAAACAGGCACAAACAGTGGTGGGAGTGCACCACAACTCATAAACAAAACTAAACTAAAAGAACATTTCATGGCACAAAGAAAGCAGCACGATTCATGATTTTAGATTCAAAGACTCACAATGACAACTAGTACCTTGGTAAAGGTGCAGCCGGGCAAGAAGTACAGTACCATGGTCATGGAGGCCACGATCACCAAGAACAAGACACATACCACCACGGTACGGGCTGAGGGCCGCGAACAGGAACTGAGAACGGCAAGACAGCAACATCAGTCTGCACACTGACACATTCCCAATTAGGAGAAGGTACATGTTGAGGTGTGTGTCAATGGGTAATGTGGACAAAACTAAACAGGACACCACTGAGCAGAATGTCCTTTCTCACGGGCCGAGGAGCAACATCAACAGTGGACTATACGGGAACTACACAAACTAAAGTAGTACACATACTAGCATACAGTAGCAGCTGATTATTAAAAACAATACAAAGGAGACTGATAATAATAATAATAATAATAATAAGGTATAGCAACCAGTAGACCCTCCTTCAGACAACATCTACCAGAAGATATGGAGTTGTATTAATGCTATGTCCATCTTTAAAGTGTAACTACATCCCTGCTCTGAGTCTGACTCTACCCACTACACAACTTTAAAAGAAATGCGACACAGAGCTGAGTGAAGGGGAGGGCAGGGGCTAAGAGGGGGACAGGCATGAGCATTTACGTTAGCATTTTAATTTGATGACGTATGAGAGGATGAAGTATACTTCTGGAAACAAACCAGGTCCTGGGGTGATTTCTAATGGATATGACATGTATTTCCATTTTCCAAAAATGTTAATTTTTAGCAAAACTGGGATTTTGGTAATATTCATATTCATCTTCACACTTGGCTGGTGTTGTATTACCAAACACATTACCTAGGCTGGTCCTGTCTGGTGAAAGGGGAGTTAGCTCTGTGCGCCGAGCTGCGGTTCATGAAGCTCATGCCCAGCAGACGGGCTGAAGACTCATAGTCTTCCTCCTCTTCATCCAGTTCGTTCTCTCCCAGACCTCGCACCAGCAGCCGAGAGCTATGGGGCTCAAACGCCGCCTCCTCTGGGTCAAGAGCTGGAAAGGGCTACAAAGTTTATAAGAACTTTGTAAATGATCACGCATTTTGCCTCTAATTTTGAATACAGGTGTAACACAACTTCTCAGCTACATTGGACAAACACATGGGCATCTTTTGCATGGAGGAGCAAATGTCATTTTGGAATGTCCTGATTTCCACCTCTGCATTAAACTACATTTGTGTACCGGGAATGCTGTGGAGTCTATGGCCAGATCCACTACGTCAGGCTCTTCTTCAAACATGCTGTTCTCAATCATGTTCCTGGGCAAGTTGGCCCGGTCTGCAACAAACAGTGAAGGCTTTTATTAGTTTCCTGGAGAAATGAAACAAGAGGCAGCAATATCTAGGGCAGCACAAAACCTGCTTTTGTACCTAGATGTGCAGAGAACAAAAATACTAATCTATCGTGTTACAGAGGATTTCCTGTTGGTTGACCATATAAACGATACAGCAGTACTTCCGTGTTTGCTTATTTGCCTTTGGTCCCAGAATACTGTAGGTGTGTCAGCCTAGTTAACCTCTTAAACAAGATACACTAGAACATCTGTTTTACAATAATAAGTGCACAGCACGTGACAATGTATACTAGACTGTGCAACAAAGCAAAATGGTCTGAACTACAGTTAGAACCTATACCAGGGAAACTCTAAAGAAAAGGCACTGTAATCCTTCTCTGGATTAGAGTATGCCTGACTACAGACTATCCTGTTTGCTCAGCACTGTGACCTTGTCTTATAAATGCATGTGCTATTCTGGCAGCAGCATTCTTTTCACAGCATGTCTTCACACAAACAGACGCATTCAACTTTGAAATTCAATAACTAAAGCAGCAACACTATGCTGTACACATTTCTCATAATAGCCCATCTCACATAATATACATACTCATACCCAACAAAAACAACAGTTAATATCTGATACACTAGAGGTCACAACACAAAAAGTCCACACTCAGTAAATACAAGTTATGATGACAAATAAAGATGAAATTCCACGAATCTGGTTCTGGGATTATAATTAGGCCTGTTGTGTAAATATATTTCGCTACCTGTTTCAGTGATTTTAAGTGAGTAATTGTCTTGACTATGCTGTAAGGCTGAGATAAATTGATTAGGCTAGGCCAAATATAATACATTGAGCTAAGGCTCTGCTGTCTGAGATTAACCATTTGCACATGCCAATTTTTAAATAACACTGGAAGGTGACTGTGCTATTCGGGTTTTACCAAAAAATTATCTTACTAAGAAAATCACAGAGCAATGCGAGCATACAGACAGCTGAATGACCAGATTTTATACTGTTCATGCTTTTCACCAAGCTAAATGGTACAAGTTATGGTGCGTACATTAAAAGTATAACCTACCACTTACTTGGGTGGGGGTGGGGTTGGGGGGGGGAAATAAATCAATAAAAGACTTACACGAGAGCGGTTGCTGTGTGAGCAGACGTCTTTTTGTTTGTTTTAATAAAGCCATATGTCTTGATATGTTATGAGGCTGAGTAAATGCTGGCAAATGCAGTACCGTATAGTGCTAGAGCCCACCAGGAACATGGGCAGGTCTTATCTGCTCCCCCAGGCAGGACAAAACCCTCGCTGTTATCAAATCAACAGGCCAACACGTAATGTGTTGCAGGAACAGACAACAAACGACGTAGATATAAATGGTTTGATAAAACTCAAAAAGCATAAGCGTGAAGAAAACAAAAGCGAAACCATGAAGTGACTCCTTTGTTGTTAGTAATGCTACTGTTGTCTATTCTACAGTACCGTACGTGTCTTACCTAAATTGTTACTATCAAAGGGATCCATTTTCAGATGTGGGGGTTTCTTCAGTACGGTACGGTAGCCAGATAATTCCACACGTTTGCCGCAGTTAGCACACACACCTATGGGTTATGTTAATGGTATCAAACTCTAGATAGCAGCTTCTTTCTGTTCGTGCTGCGTGGTGGTGGTACCGTACCGTACTACCGTAGCTCGTATGCTAACACTTACAGTAGCTTAGCCAACTTCATATACTTCTCACTGTCTCCAAGACACTCAATTAGCTAATATAAGATCGATTCGCTACTTTATCCATGGCTCGTTGTTAGTCTTGTATGACTATAGCAAGACTGTAGCAAATCTGTAGCGACCAGGGGAATCGCATGTACAATTTGTCGACAGCTTCCTTTCTGTCTGGCCAGTTGTTGACAGCTTTCAATCCAAACACGACGCTGTCATTCTATTGGGCTGTTGCTGTATAAGGGGCGGGTCAATTGCGGGAATGAGCTTCAGTGGGCTTCAGCAGCAAAGTATTCCACGTTTTCCAGGCAGGCCAACCTGATAGATAGATGGCTGAAACCAAACACGTCAGAGACATTATGTATCGTAAATTGTGTTTATTAAATTGGGTCAACGATAATATTTAGCGCACCTTACACATTATTGTCGGCCCACTTTAATAATGTATTTATAAAAGGCAAATAGTATTTCTTGGTAATGGTGTGTACCGGTAGTTACTCCTGTACCGTATAATTAATTATACGCCATAACAAATGTTGCAGAATAATATATTATATTTTATTACTTGTTAATGTGTATTTTCGGACATGTTTAAATTTCTGTTAGATAAAAAGTTTGGGATCAAATACTGTAATTAGGCGCGCACACACACACACACACACACGCACACACGCACGCACACACGCACATCCCGTTAAATATATGCTCTAATACATGCAGTACATTATTATACACATTCATTACAAATACTGAATATTCCAAATGCCTTTATTGTTCAAACAACTGATATCCTAATTTAAAATAAAAATATTTACATTTTTTAATATTTTAAAAACTAAATAAAAATGATATTGTCAAAATACCTCATCCCTTATGTTATCATAGTATTTATATTTACAACAACCTGTCTCTCATTAATTTTTCAACTTCAGTTGTTCATTCAGCCAATTTTTCAGTGTACCCAAGTTCCTTTGAACCCAGATAACATTCTTATGTAGGTTGTCCAGGGCAACCTGAGTAGCTGTCAGTTGAGATGCTTGTTCTTTGATAGATTGAAAGAATAACTGCACCTGTTAATCACACACACACACACACGTACGCATGCACGCACGCACACACACACACAAAACAAAATTCTAATTAGACAAATTTATATTTTTATATCATTTTGTACTATTTTAGTGACAATTTTACGAGTGACAGTTTATATTTCAGATGGTGCTATTGAACAATACATGAATTCAGGACAAAAACTAAAGGATTAAAATAAAGCATTACATCAGTAAATTCTTCTGGAGAAGAAAACTGGCTTGTGGTGCCAATGATGATGGTCCTAATACAAAATGAGCCAAGCTGGAATCTGCATAACAGACAGAAATGTTTTTTGTTTGTTTTAGAAAATCTCATTAGTTACAGATAGTAGACAACTTACAATGACTACAACTGATTACACCATTATCAGATATGTTTATCCAAAGCAGCTAAAACATTTCTTTTTACAAGGAGCAGAAAGAGATTAGGCATCATGCTCAAAGAATCTTACAAGTACTGTATGTACATTAGATTACCAACTGGGTGCCAAGCAACCTGACCCATGCTGGTTTACCTTCTGGACATTAACCACTAAACAAATGTTGCCCCATGCATGAGTTTTGATTTTGCATATTATATTGGATTAGTCATATGTTTGTCAAATTATAAAAGATGTAAGCGTAGAGTATAGTTCATTACACAGTACATAGTTTACATGTGGTAGTTCAAATGGCAGGTAATAAGAATATAATTTAAGACATGTTCAGACATGCTAATATGTAGACACCATGCAGCCACCCTTCCAACACCGGTACTGGTGTGCATACTAACTTGTTAACCAACACCTTCCAGTTCTTCTTGACATAGTTCCAGGCTAGATGATGCCCTTGTGGGTTTCTGGCTACCATGTAGATGAGAGAAGACAGGTCCTGAGAACGAATGACCTGTCCTTCCAGTCCCAGGTTCAGCAGCCTTTCACACACACACACACACACACACCTAGTAGTTGACCACATCCTTCACTATTGACTTGGTATTTCATATCTATTTACACTAAATAAAACCATCACTGAGCTAAACAGTATAGTATGTGATGTAACAGCAAGATAGCTATGGTGCCATACTTAATTTCTACCACATGATGGCACCACCGCCTACTTATTACAGCCAAAGCAGCTAACTGGTGCTGTACCTGTGCAGTTTGTTGGTGTCGCTGGTGCTAGCCAACGCAGAAAGGATTTTTTCCTTGTGTGATTCCGAGAGGGATATTGTGTACATGTGGAAAAGGGAAGCCCAGCCAAGCTCATCCTGAGCCCCGACTGCATACACCGTCTTAGCCACATCTGTTGGTAGACTGGGGTAGTCCCAAGTAGACATGCAATTTAGAGCTTGCTTTTCATGGTGGGAATGTGTAATGGGATTTAAAGAAATAATGTGTAGGAAAAAGTATACTGCACAATTAGCATTTTGAGTGCAATCACCACAAATATGCAGATAAATTACAGTAGGTAGTGGCACATTGCCAAGTTTACCTCTGGAGTAAAAGGCAATGTCTCCTGTATGTCCTAATGTAGCTCATTCTATTAAGTAAGTTTCTGCATCTCTTGTGAGCGAGCATACATAGTTTAACATGTTTATTTAGCAAAGTTATTTATTGGACAAAAACATTGCTTATGGCCCTGATAAGAAGAGCTACATTTATGGTGTAGGGCAGGTCATTGTATTTTGATTGAAGCTGAGTGGCATTCAATTGGCCAAAATACATGCACTCATGCACTTGCCCCCATGAGTCCTGTCGTGTATGGTGTAGCTACCCTCCTTTGCTGCAGGGCTGCAGGTAAGATTATAGAGCTGTAAGTTTAGTGCTTTTTGTTATAGTCAACCTTTTCGTGTTAGTCACATGAATGTGCGATTTGTAAGAGATTTGTAAATGGGCTTCACAATGGCAGGCCAACAGGCTTCAGAGGGAATAGAAGGAGGGCTGTGTTGGGATGTTGAATTACAGAATCTTGCTCTCATTTTAGTTAGCGTTCATATCCTACCTGCAGCAGCTTTAGTGCCACTTGATACTGAACATAACAGGGAGTCTATCTGATGGAGTCCAGCCAAGCAGAAGATAATGCTGGTCTTAATGTGAATTAGAAAAGACGTAATGGTGACAGATACAAGTTAAAGCAATGAACATCAGAAATACAGACGTGAGTGTTCCGTTGGACTGAAGCCAATCTCTGAAGAGCTGATTGGCTCTCTCTTTGCAGGGAGGGTGTTCGATGTGGCATGCCAGGGAGATGAGATTTGACCTGAGCCTCCTCTCGTACACAGAACCCTGGTCACTCCATGTCTGGTTGTTGATAACATTATGGAAAAACGACTGGATGTACTTCTGCAAAAGAGTCCAGGTATTAACTTAACCACATACGCTAGGCTTCATTTAACTGCATGTCACAGGCAGCTATACTGTACATTGATGGTTTTGATGGTGCAGAAAAAAGAAATGGTGTTTGTGTCACGCTTACCCTGAGCATGTGTGTTACATCAGGTGCATTCCTCTTCTCCACTATTCTGTAAAAACTCTCCAGATAGCCCAGTCCCTCAAGGAGAGGCACGGTGTGTGTCTCCAGCGTCAGATAACCGATCAAGTCTAAGGCTTTGTCAAGGGAATGCTTATCAGCCCTGCGCAGGCATGGCAGAGTTACGGCCACAGAACGGTGGAATAAATGCATTTTTTTGATCAGTTTACAGTCCACACACACACGCGCAGTGAAAAGCACACAAGAAGCCAGTCTCTCTATTCCCTAATGTGCACGCACAGACAGACAAACGCGTAACAGTACTTACATGACTAACTGAAATGCGTTGTGTATCAGGTGGGTCCTGTCTTTGTAGCTCAGGGCAGTGTGGTTCTCTCTGAGCAGCTTGGTCAGGACCTCCCAGCCAGTGCCCTCATAGTGGACCAGGTAATACCCTGTCATGTCTGTGTTCAGCTTCACCCAGTCCACCTCCTCGCCCACATGAACCCTGTCTAGATAGCCAGCAATGGCAGCCACCTGTCAGCGTGTCACATGGATTCTGTTCAGCGTAAATAAGGTGGCTGCGCATCGTACGGTGTACCTGTGAGCGTCGTCATCAGGTGCCGATGGATAGTGTTAGCCGTGTCTGTCTTGTAGGTCAGAGGGATATGCCACAGGTACCTGCCCACGAATGTAACACAACACTAAAATGACTGAGGAAATAGACAGCAGCGTTTATGAAGAGGATATTTGGTAATATACCAGTAGAGTAAGCACTATGGTGTTCACAGATAATAATACCTCTCAGACTGTTGTAAACCATTTAGCAGACATCTTTATCCAAAGTAACTCAAAATAGGTACATTAAGCAGAGAGGGGTTGCATATCAAGCTCAACAGATATGTTGAGCTTGATATGTAACCCCTCTCTGCAATTTGATTAGGATACATATTACTATCTATGTGTATGCTAAATTACCACCATTATTTGATTAATACAATGCAATGTTTGAATCACTTGTAAGATTCAGTATGCATTTGATTCATATAACCAGATTGAAATATTAAAAGTCTGTGAATAAATATATGTTACAGTACATTGACATTGTGTTGTAAGTGTGTGTGTGTGTGTGCGTGTGCGCATGTGTGTGCGTGTGAGCATGCAATTTTCACCCCTGCTGTAGTGTTGGCCATAGAGGGTCGTTGGGGAAAACAGTCTTTAGGAACCTCTCCTGTTTGAGCATTAGATAAGAGCCCTCCCTGGTTACGGTTACCAGGGGAATACCTTTTTGAAGTGTCCAGGTGTTCATCATGGCTGTCAGATTCAGGTGCTCTCCAGCAAACAAGTACTGTAGGAACAACAACATCACCCAGAGATCAGTGATTAGAATACTCGTGCACGACTATAACTGAACATGCATTACGCGAGGCTGTGTAAAAACATCAGTTCAGAAATACAGTAAATGTATTCACTGCATTCTTGTAGGCCTGGTTACTGTTGTAGCAGTAACCTCCTGAGGTGAAGTCGTCTTCTGAGCATGTCTGAGAAGAGAAAATCAGATAGGAAACTGAATATATGACATCAACATCCTCCTAATCCCTCTGTGACTGACAAGAGCCCCATCAAACCTAATTAACTATAGGGTGTGTGTCATTGAGTGGGTGATTTTTTACATTGGCCAGATTGTCCCATAGGTCCTGGTTGCGTGCGTTGCCATAACTGTACTTGCGGAGGTATCGCACTATCCCGTTCTGGAAAACCTCATCAGTCAGAAAGTTCCTCAGCATGTGGAGCACACATGCGCCCTGCCAGAACAGAGCAGGATGGTTCCATTACTACGCACCAAACGTCTCCCAGTGTTTGTATTGTTACAGGCCCACACATGAAGCACCACCATGAGCTGGCTTCACTTATATGGCTCTGGACAGATATGGAGGGCCCTGTGTGTCAGGTGTCATGAGTGTAGCGTGTCACCTTGTCATAGGAGACTGTGTCAAACATCTCTTTGATCTGCGTGGGGCTCTCGGCTGGACTCGATATGGGCCGGGAGGAATTCAAAGAATCTCGACCAACTGCTGCAAAGCACGTGTCCAGCAGATAGGCCTCCTGTGTTATTTAGGTGAAACATTATTCCTCATTAACAGCATTACATATACTGTACGGCAGGCTTCACAGACATGCATTAAGGCTAGCCCAAGACAAAACAAAAATTCAATGATTTCCATTGAAAAACGTTTTTAGTCTAGGACTAAACTTAATCCGTGTCTGTGAAACTGGTCCTTTATGTTGTAATCTGTTTTTTGTCTTTCAAAGATAATTACCACTCCCATTTCAGGGTATGTTGCCTCCACTGAAACATACTCCATGTATCTGGCAAATCCTTCATTAAGCCAGATATCATTCCACCAATCCATGGTTACCAAATTACCGAACCACTGTAGGAAGGCCAAGGATCAATATTTGTTTATATACATTTGTGTGTTTATATATACTGTATACAACATGCATGTACAGTATACTACAGTATAAGTATACTGCTTTTGCTACACTGAAATGAGTGTGAAACTCACCTGGTGGGCAAGCTCATGACTTATCACCTTGGTAACCCAACGTTTATCAGAAGCAGAAGAGGTGAGGGGGTCATATAAGAGGCTGGTCTCTCTGTAAGTGGTTAGACCCCAGTTCTCCATTGCACCGGACTGGAAGTCTGGAATTGCTATAAGATCTTACGGAGGGAAAATAACAATAGTAAGTATAGCTAAACTGAGTCACAATGAGACTGTGGCAAAGACATACGACATCCTCAATGAGCAGAGAGGATGTTGCTCTGCTGGTTCATAGCATTTTAAGGAGACGGTTACCTTGTTTGGGTAGCGGGTACAAGATGTTAAAATATTTTTCATAGAAGTCCAGCATTTTGACAGCAACCTCGAGAGCATAGTGTGTCTGACTCAATTTCTCAGGAGAAGCATATATGGACACCTAAAGTGTATAAGCATAGCATTGTGTCAGGCCTAATATGCACCTGGGAACATAGCCCTGAATTTGTTTCTAGTTTGGACTAAGTTCATGTTTATATAGAGAAAAGGCTAGCACAAGCATGTTTGCCATGGCATAAATAACTGTCCATACTTTCATACCTTCACTCCAGAGGCTGTTGTTGCAGTGACAGATTTGAAGTCACAAATGACAAACGCTACAAGGTATGTGCTCATCTTTACGCTCATAGCAAAGTGGTCCTCCAGCAAGTCATTCCTGAGTACAAGTGTCTTCTCCTGTAATGTGCAGGATAATCATTAAACAAACTATACTGACTGATAAAAACAACATGCCTAAACATGTGCAGTATTATCCACAGATCACTGACTATTGGCATATTGGACAAGGCAATGTGCTCTGGGCTCCTTCTGATACTGATGGAGTAGTTGGCCTTGAAGCTGGGTTCATCAAAACAAGGGAAAGCCATCCGAGCACTTGTGGGCTCAAAGTGAGTTGAAGCTAATATCCTGAAAAAACACAGACCAAAAGCCTGAGTACTTTACATGTACTTAATGTTTTAGACCATGAAGCACCAGTACTACTACTGACTGACAGCCTCCTGGCTTGTTCAATGATTGTGTTACCTGGTTTCTCCTTTACTGGTTTTGTAGCTGCTCTTATAAAAGCCATAGAAGCCTTCTTCAAGCTTAGCACCAAACTCAATATACAAGAAGTACTTGTAGCCACTAGTGAGCACCCTGGGGGAGAAAATGGCTGCTTGCTCATGCACAGGGTTGAGGAGCACAGGATGGAGCTAACAGACAGGAGAGATGCAAACACAATACTTAGCATGACTTCATTTTGGCACTAACTTAAGTTGATCATTTGTATGTAACAAACACAATGAACACATGTAATGCCGGTTTGTTAAAATATTTGACCACTTTCCAATGAATTATGTTGTGTGAAATAAAAATAATAATAATAATAAAAGCATAAAGGTACAGTAATTAATAAAAGTCTATTTGGAACAACGAACACATACCTGATCAGACAGATGAGATAGGTTCTGGTCCAACACCATACCCTTAGAGATCTCAAGACCCTTTGAGTGCAATACAACCCAATTTGTATCATTGTGGACACTTATCTGGATCCTTACTGACCCGGTGAATCTCAAGGTTGTCAAGTTAGGATGCAGGAATATGTCATATTGGAGAGGAGCGATGTAGCTAAACATAAAAAACATTTGATGTGATTCCACTCACTCCATCTAAAACTTACTTTCTCAAGTAACTGTGACTATAAAGGGATTGTGTTCAGGCTACCTAGGAAGGCGTAGATGACTCCATGGAAAGGACAGACTGCCAGTGGTTGAAGGTTGTGATGGACTTGTGGTCCGCTGAGACCAAACATCGGTTGCGTAAAGAAGAAACAGCACTAACAGCCTCACAGAGGTCATGGTTGAGATGGCGGTGTCCCAGCAGCTGATATAATTGTTTATACCACCAAAGCTTTCTGCTGTCACATCACAAACTCTTGATGGTTGAGGTGGGTGAGACAGCTGAAGCTATAGGTCAGTACTTTTGTTGCTAATGTCACAAATAATGAAACAAAAGTCTGATGTTGTGGCAAAAATATACTATCTTCTATCCTCTATAGCTTTTCTTTGAACCTGACAAATAAGAGATGAGGATTATGTATTATTTATTGAATAGGAATGTCAGTCCTTACACTCTAGTTAAATTAGGATAGGGAGGGTTAAGATATGATGAAGTCACAACCATTTCTGTGAGCTAATATACTGTGCATGTACTGACTAGTACATACTGTAATAATAGTAATGACTAGTAATACTGACTAGTAACTAACTAGTAATACTGTACATCAACTGATTAAAACCTATATAAATAAAATGGATCACATGACTCTTGGCTGAGCAATGGTGATATGTTCAGTAGCAGACAGTTTCAAGTAAAGCAGGCTATATAATTTGAAGTAAATGTTCATTCAAATACACACGGGCAGAAGCACAAACAAAGCACGAGCCCCATGCTGTGCTTATTCTGTCACCTTAAACAGGTGCTGCTACCATTAACGTTCTGCTAAAATTAGATTTTAGACTCAGGTTTTATTTTAGAACAGAACAAATGTAATTCTAAAGCAATTAAGAGATGTTGCCTAACAAGTTGAATACACGTGTCGCGTTACTTTACTGTAGCATAATGATAGCTGCGGCAGCTAGTGTACAAAGTAACGTCAGTTCACATGGCACAGGCGGCAGCAGGACATCATTACAGTATTGGATGATACTTGATACTTATATCCACGATATTACAAGTTATTTCCCGTAAACAATATAAACAAGGCTTGACTTTGGACATGTAGAAATACAAAGGCCTATGCCTTTTGTTTTTACCTCTGATAAGCTGCATCATTGCCTGCCTCGCCAGCTTCCTCAATAAACGTTTAGGTTTCATTTTCTCTTTCAAGCTCACGCCTTCCTGCAGCAAGTGCTTCTACTGTAGTTATATGGAATGCCTCAAGTCGTTTTAACAAGACTACAGTAGCAACAACAACAATAATAACAATAATAATCATAATTAAGTGAAGTCAGCCTATACCTACTACAGTAGGTATTACATAATAGGTGTCAAAGAAAACATAAAGATCCAACCCAAACAAAATGCTATGAATGCTGGCACAACAGGAAGCATGTTGCACAGGTTGTCTGTGTGTGTGTGTGTGTGCGCGCGCGCGCGTGCGTGCGTGTGCAAACTGTACAGGTGTGCACTGAAGCGGGTAGGCTATTGCTGCTTGTATATATATGATCATAGTCTCACCTCTGATCTAGCAGTCTTCTGTGGTTACACAATACCCAGTGTGCTCCACGCAAAACCAAACTCTTTACATTTCCTGGTCCATTTTACTGTCCTGTATTGGTTGCCAATAGAGAATATAATATCAACATACATAAGATGTATTGTCAGACGATAATATTCCAGCCCTCTCTCTCTCGTTCTATCTCTCTTTTAATGTGGGGACGTTCCATTCACTAGGGGGTGTGGAACACGTGATTGGTAGTTGATAATCCTACACAATGCAGAACTGCTGCACTCACTGCCCAACTGAATGTCACTACCCACCTTCCCCCTCTCCCCCTCTCTCTCCCTCTCTCTCTCTCTCTCTCTCTCCCCTTCCTCTCTCTCTCTCACATACCCACCCATACACCTCACACAGTGACAATCAGAGATGACAGAAGTTTCCAGACATCTTTTTTACCTACCTATCATCTGCCTATGGACAAGTAAGCAAAACCCTATATTATTATTTGTGAGAATGTAAATGTGTATGTGTGTATGTTGCATAAATTGTTACCGGTAACTTGAAAAAAACACTATAATAAATATTATAATGTACTAGTATGGTATATACAACGTTGTACACATGGTAAAGTTGATTATTTGCTAGTTTCTTTTCTTCATTGGTATTATTACTATCTGTGCAATAGGACCAATCTGCATGTTTTGTGTTGTATTTGTGTGTAATGATATACTGCATGCATACATTGCAGCATGCATCAATACAAATACATCAGTTACAATTACGCTCTGTGACTCAGAACAATGCATTTGTTGATCTCTTCTCAATCTGCTCTTTCACTCTTGCTCTCTGACCAGGCGGGGTAGAGGGCGACATGCTGTTAGCTTCTCTGGCTCCTCCAGTCCACCTGTCAGGAGATCGTCTGGGCTGGACGATGCTGGTCTGTGTGATCAGTGACCTCAGGCGAGGTCATCTAGAGGTCAGCTGGCGGTCATCCTCAGAGGGCCACATGCCTGTGGCCCCATACAGCGTTGCCCACGATAGGCAGTATGGTAGCCGCAGCTTTGTGGCAGTAATTACCGTGGTGACAAGTGACTGGCCATCGTTCAGTTGTTCTGTGGATCACCATCGTCGTCACCCCAGAGTCACGGGGAGACACCATGCCACAGGTACGGTGGGGGATGTGGTTGTAGATGACCAGGCATATAGGTCAAGAAACTCATTTCATCTGCATCCAGTTTATTATAAAGAGATGTTATTTCTTTTATTTCAGATGAAGAACACGAACGTCACAGCTGTGAAAAGGAAATGACAGAAGAAGGTACTATATAAATGCTGTGATTAGTCATTGTTGTGCATTCACACTGTAGTGAAATGTATGGGTTTGACCTCTCCAGGTATTATCTTGTGGACAAACCAGGTCATCCTTCTGGCACTGAGGCTGCTTTTCTTCAAGACCCTTATCTTTAACACTATAATGACCGCTCATGCTGTTATTAAGTGGTAAGAGAAGTTCACTCTTAGTGAAACATACTGTACATATGTTTATGTATGTTTATCAGCCTTCAAATGCATACTCAATATGAGCATACGTAATTTTTTGTTTGGCTCACTAGTTGTTACTGTCATTACAGATTGTTGGAAGTATTTGGTGGCTACAGTTGTATCCCTAAGGACTACACAGACAGGCATTCTTTGCTGGTGTCTACATGAAGCCTCGCTTAATAAGGAATCTGTTCAATATCTTCCATATTTGTGAAGGTGTGTGAAGATGGCATTGGCTAAGCTTTGGATGTGTCTTGTGGATAATGTGCCTCATTTCTTGCAAGACTTTTACTCCGAAATGTTTTGGCGCGATTCTTATCGAACATCCCAGGTGTTACCAAACCTGACAGTTGAAAACTGGCTGTGGTTTTTCTGCTGGGAAGCCTGGTATCTGATCCCACCCTAACCTCAGACATGGGTGACTATTGTATCTGCATCTGGTGGACCTATATGTTGAGTGACAGCAGGATTACTTTGCATATGTTCTTCTTTGAAATGTCAGTTTTTCATAATCACCATAACTGTAGTGCTGTGCCTCATTTGTTAACATTTACCTGTTTTGGTGACATTGTGAAACAAAAGGAATCTAAATGTTTGAAAAAAAAATGTGGGGAGTTAGCTTGTTTGTTTCTATTTTATTGTAATGTTTTGTTTTTAGTAATAAAACATTTGCACAGATTATTTCCTCTATGGTTTACTTTCAGTGTCTCTGTCATTCTGTTGAAATACTGGCGTTGCAAGAAAGAACCACTAGGTGGAAGTACAATCACATTGGACTTATTTATTATTATCAAACAGCAAGAATATTGAGCTTAACTTCCTTTACGGGACACTACGTTTATAAATAAGTTAAGTATTTCAACATTGAGCAGTTGCTCTTCACCAAACAGACACTCACACATAAGAGATCACAATGCCAGAAACTGATCCAAGGATAACATGGCCAGCCAAACAGGGTTATAGAGTATGTTACATGTTATAGAGGCTCAGAACCTTAAAGGTTGGTGTATTACTACCCAATATGACAGAGGGTATACAATTCTCACATTTCTGTTTAGCTTTACTGAAACATCACATCCTAGCAGACATGGTTGTTTTTATCAGTAATTCATTGTCTGTCCATTCTTCGGTCTCTCTGGACCATGAAACCAGTAAAGGAGCAGCTCGTCATTCTGGCAGTAGAAACAAAGTAGACTGTCTACAGTAGTAAGTCAATAAAGAGGGAGAGGTTTACTACAGGGAATGGTGCTGGCTTGGTGGAAGCAGTTAGTCTATTTTGTACATGAAAACCTGGCACAGTTTTGACAACGCCTCTTTTATATGGTCTTTGGCAAAAAAACAACGAGAAAACAAGCCGAGCAACATACGAGAGCTGATATTGTTAGAAACAATAAATCAGAAGAAATCATAATAACACACCCTGGCATGTTAAGGTCAGAGTCATGAATCAGTGAACGGTCCCTAATGAGCAACACACATTCAATCTATTTTACGCACGCAGACAGTATCACACACCCTGTGTTAAAATCAGGACTCAAGACTCAGGAAAAACACAAGTCGAAACTGCAACAAAACTGCACTGGTGACAGTCACCGTGACAACATTCAAAATACATTCAACAAAGAACAACGCGTGGACTGACAACTGCTGAGTCGGCTAGTTGCAGATCAATGCCTGTTAGCAAAAAGCTCACTGTGTTCAGTGGCTCACATCAACAAGAACTAATATGAACTTGAATTCATACAAGACTAGGGTTGCCAGAGAGAGAGAGAGGGGAACACTGATGTGGATGTATCAAAGAAACCTAAATAAATCAAAATAAAGTGCTTCTGTTATAACAAACATCCTCTGTCTGAGGTAATAAACACGATCACGTCAAACGTCACAAAAAGAATCAAACTGTACGGCATTACACGGCGGAGGACACAACAAAAGAGCACTATTTACATTGGAGTGTATACTCCATGTGGTGCAGACATGCCCGTGTATGCACACTGGAACATGTCACAATGGTATCTCCACCGCAGGTGAAGAAAGATGCCTCCTCATCTCCTGTGTTATTCCACAAGGTGCTAAATCTGTCCAGTTAGTGGCTGCATTAGGAAGCCATTAGAGTGTCTAGAGTCTCTCCTGTGTTGCCGTAGAGCAATATTTCAAGTGCCACCGCCCAGTCCAGTTCCTTCCCCTCGCACGGCGAACAAAAAACCTCTCCCACAGAGGCTGAGCAAGGCAGTCCACATCAGTGCTCGCAAGACACACTTGTGTTTAACTCTCACACCCACATGGGCACTAACACTCACACCCCCATTTGGGGGGGGGGGGGGGGGGGGGGGGGGGGGGGGGG
>JAODOY010032102.1:0-45825 GCA_025399855.1 Forbesichthys papilliferus | reverse complement strand
TGTTCTGTTCTGATGTGCCTCTCTTTGGGGTTTATTGGTCCAGGCGAATGCTGTTCTGGCTGAAGTTGGGCGCTCTTCAGTATGCAATTTTAAAGACGGTACTCTCTGTCGTATCCATAATATTGTGGACAAATGGAAACTTTGATTTGTCTGATGTAAGTTTTGGAAATTGTTTTAATATAGATTGTTGTTTCTATGATTTGGGATGGTTTGGAATTTGTGATGTCTAAAACCTATTTTCAACTCATTATGTTGGAAGTTGGAAAATAATATATAATACATATTAAACTTTCATTTTAAATTCACAGTTCATCTAAAGGTAAATGTTAATGCAATTCCCTGGATAGATTTGAAGTATTAAGACCAAAGACCAAAGACCAAAGATCTAAGCAGACCAAGATAATACCAATGCTCTCTCCTGTAAAAATGAAGCTAGTCTTATTTCAATAATTCAACCAATGGCTCTATGAAGTCAACCTATTGCTAGTATAGGGTATAGTATAAGGACATTAAAAATGTCAAACTACCCTTTCACTTAATTAATACATACAATACATCATAAGTGAAACAAGTGCCATATATGATAATGACTTGCTTCTCTTTCAGCTAGAGATTACTGGCACTGCTATATGGATCAACCCGTTCATTGGAGTTCTCACCATTACCTCCCTGTGGCCAGTTGCCATTGTGTTCATGAACACCAACAGCAAGCTCCGCAGTACCAAGATAATCCCAAAATATGCCATGTACCAAGTGAGTGAATAGCATTAAGGTCAAAATTAGATCATTTTTGGATGGGAGTGTTATAGCCAATTGTTTGTTAATTAGGGTCACAATATTTACAAGCATACATAATATTGAGAGCAAGAACACCTTTTCATGGCTGGACTATAAATCATTCACTCGCTTTTAAAAGGGACTGACCTGATGAAAGGACGGTTAATGTAATACAGATATAAGATAAATATCACATTTTATTGTATTGTACTGTATTATTTTTAACAAAACCAAAATCATTTTTGGCATTGCCAATACACAAGTGGATATATGCTAAGCATATCCTTAGTTTTAATGCAGTTAGTCAAGAACGATACATCTTTACTGCATGTCAAGGTATCCCTTTAAGTATCACCAAAGTCCTTGTAGGTTATATAGTCCTATATAATGTCTCTGGTATCACCACAGTATTGTCTGTGCCTCCATAGCTGGTATTGGTGTTGAGTCAACTGCAGACATCTATTATCAACATCTTAGCTTTGGATGGAACTATCGCTTGCTCTCCACCATTCTCCTCCCAAGCCCGTGGATCTAGTGAGTAATATCACCATCACAATATCACATATTTTTTATCATATAAGATGCATATTGTTTGTGTATTTTGGTTGCAACCAAACATAATAAAAAACATTATTCACTATGATTATAGTGAATTAACAAAATGTATTACAGCATTATTTGTTTATCATTTTTTTAGAAGCATTATCGTATTTGCCAATCATATTAATGTATTTATGTAATTGTTTGTTTCTGGCACACATTCATGCATCCCTAAGGTGGATGTGCTTTTTGTAATGTAATTGTTGTTTATTTCCAGTGTTGAGCCAACAGATGATGATTGTGGAGATGTTCATCATCACTGTTGTTACTTGGTTTTTATACCGGCGTACATACGAATTGATTCCCGCCTCCACACACGAGGATGACCACAACCATAACACTGAAGTTTTCCTAAAGTCTGCTCATATAGAGCATGAAGTCTGAGGGGAAATATAGATGAAATAGAAAGGATCGTTACTTAAGTGCACTGTCAAAAAGCTCAGCTATTTTTACTTTGCTGTTAGTGTTTGATATTGATTGTCATAGTGTATTAGTTGTGCACCTTATATTTAATGTTTTAATGTTGAAATAAACTTTTATCAAAGCCTGTAGAACCATTTCCCAAATACATACATGGAGTCATTCAGACTCAGGCAATGACTTCAGAAAACAAAAAATATTAACAATATTTATTGAAGCTATTTGTAAGATGATATTTAATATTTAATTGTTTTACTTTAACTGGTTGCTGGGTAAGTGCATTAACCTCAAACCTACACTTCAGTGATACTGTATAAACTATAAAGTTTCTTTATTCAAGATTTTTTTTTTAAAAACGTATGAACTGAAATGACTCCAACCTTTCCATATTCACCTTCCACATGATTCTGTATTCTGAAACATTCCAGGTACATACCATTTTTTCCAGTTAAACCATATCTACACCTTGTAACAGCGTAATATAGGATATATACACTAAAAGTATCATTCCATATGACTTCAAATTGTTTTAATGCAATTATATGTAGTCCTATCTGTATGCACAGCTATACTGTAAATATGCTGACACGAGCAAATTACACATTTGGTTTCCATGTTAATTGTGTGCATGTGCAGTCTTTCGCCACAGTAATGTCAAGACTGTATAAATAAACGGGACTTGAAACTTGATTTGACACATACAACATGTATGCAAAATAGCTATAACATCAAGAAGCTGTCAGTCAAACTACGAAAATTAGGCATTTCTGATTTTACGATTTGACTGTTTTTACAAACAAAAAGCCAGACCTGAACAACATGCTTTTTCTAAATGTTACACTAGAGGTCATGCTCGCACATATTTTGCACCACAGTAAATGTCTCCTTAGAGCAATGAAGACATGTTTGGGCAACAATACAATTATAGTAATTATTAACTTTATGCTGAATTAAAACATTTAGTGCAAACCTACAGTATAGTTTTATGTTATGATACTGTATACTGAGATATGTTCAATATTTTGTCTAAGATCCATTTTTTTGTAGGTTACATTTAATTTACATTGAACATACTGTATTTTTTTGTTTAAAGGTGGAGTCAGCTATTGTATGCTAATACACTTTTAGACATGGCTCTGTAAATAGGAATGCAAACCAGACCATACCACACAACACTATGCTAGCCGTGGCAATGTGTTTTCAATGCACGGGGCGGCGCTTTTGAAGGAACATATGTCATTGAAATGAGAGGTGTTTTATTTTGTTCTAATTCTTCCTCTATAATCCCTGGCTTCACCATACCGAATGCTTAAAATGTAGTATTTGACTATATGATGGTTGATTTTACAGTTAGCAGTCTATTTTGTGAGAGTTAATGGAAGTGATCTGCAAAGCTTACACGTACTGTACTTTTCAATGATTAACAAAATGGGGAAAGACTATAGAAAATGCAATAAGATCCTTGTTTTGTCATTTCAATTATTTAGGAAAATGTTTCACATTGATTAAGTCACAAGGATTTCCCTGCTTCACAGTGAATGCAAACTGGTTTGGACCCTGAAAGGAACTAACAATACAATTATATAAATGTATAAAATCTCATCAGCCACATACAGTACTGTTTCAATCATTAGAGACTGAGATATATGCTAATGTACAGTAAGTCCATGGAATTCCTTCAATCATTCTGAAAAAAATGTTCAAGTCTTCATGTGAAGTCTGACAAGATGCTCAAAACGCCAAGGCAGGCTTGCGGTTGGTCATGCATACTGATGTTTACATCACCAGGATACATCCCTAACCCTTCTAACTTGACTGTTCTTCAAAGATTTGCATGAAAATATACTAATCTCATTATAAATACAATTACGACACTGAACAGTCTGACCTCAGATTTAAATTTAATATTTCAATCAACCCATGTTTCAGTCAGATTAGGGTAATATATTTGATCTGCCGTATTAGGCGTGTGTTTAGTTAATTCATTGGGCTGCATGTAAAACTATCTGTCTATTTAACCCTAATAATTGCAATATAAACACGTGACGTGGCCATGACAGAGTGAGCAGAGGGGATGAGAGGAGAGAGAGAGAGAGAGAGCTGTGGCTGCGGTGGGCCGACGGCAGCCCCCTGGCTCTGCTCTGCATTGCTGACGAAAGCTGCTTAGCTCCTCAGTTGCTATGGCGACCCGCGGGAGCAGCCAGAGAGCGAGAGAGAGAGAGAGAGAGGGAGAGGGAGGGGCCTTCCAGGGAGACGTAGAGGAGAAAGCGCTGCTGGGAAAAGACAGAAAAACAGACAGACAGACAGAGGGAGGGAGGGACAGGCACAGCCCGCATGATAAACACCGTGGAAATAATAAGAGAGACAGAGAAAAAAATATATATTTATATAGAATAGGTCTGGGAGGATAGATGCTCGGTACATTGACTGGGGGCAAATCCGTGTAGCTGTTGCTAAGGGGGACTCAGCCGAAGGAGAAGAAAGAGAGGCGGACATAAAGCAAAGATGGATGTACAACTAGACAACATCGACGTGCCGCCCGATGAAGCGCAGCCAGCTGGAAAGATCAGGAAGGGATTCAAGCTGTTTGGCAAGCGCAAGCCACGCAGCATCTTTTCCCTCCGCCGCAAAGGAGGTGAAAACAAGTCACCCGTTGTCGGGGGCAACACCGTGGATGCACAGGATTTGGAGCAAGTGCCGGAGCAGGAGAAGGAGTCTGAGGAGGTGAGTCGGGGGGAGAATGGTGAGGGAGAGGGTGAAGAGGATGAGCATGAGGAGCCGCTAGGTAAAGATGGCGTGTTGGCTGCTGCTCCTCCTCGTCACTCCATCTCCTCCACCGCCTCGGCCAAGTCCCTTAGCTTCCTCTCCCTTCTGAGGGGGGGCCGGAGGGTAGCCGGGGACCGCCGCGTCCACACCGTGTCCCAGCCGGTCGGGCGACATCGCCGGGGACTGAGGGGCCTCTTCGGCAGCGTCAGGTTTCTCCAGAAGGAGACCGAGGACAAGGATGAAGCCCCGCCGAGCCCTCTGCTCATGTCGTCCCGCGCCAACAGCGTTGAGATCATCAAAGAGGACCTCACGCTGACCCCCAAAGCCCAGCCCCGCTCTGTGGACGGCCCTGACACCTGTGAGCCTGAGGCGGGTGTAGCTGCCCGGGCGACAACCGTGAGTAAACCTGACGAGCATGCACCGCCTTTACCCACTGCCCAACCCCCCATGGAGCCCGGGGACTCTAGTTTGAGCTCCTTGTTGGCAGATATCTCCTCTCTCCTGACGTTTGACTCAATCTCGGGCGGTGGAGACATCATGGCTGACGTGGAGGCAGAGTGGGGAAAAGCCAGCGCTGCCATCAGCGCTATGGAAACCAGGGGAAGGTCGCCGTTATCGTCGCCGTCTAAAGCGGTCTCGTCCTCGCCCCTGTCTTCCCCCTCCTCCATCAGCGTGACGTCCGTAGTAAACCCCTCTCCTTTTACCTCCCTTTCCACATTTGCTACTTTCACAACAAAACCAGCCGTCAGCTCATCCCCCATCACAAATCCCAGCCTCATTACCACGTCCTACACTTTGGCAATGCCTTCGCTCAAATATGGGTCAGCTTCAACGGCTCCTGCCACAGAAGCTACCAAGATGACCACTTTCATCAAATCATCCCCACTCTCCACAGCAACCACAAACCCTGCCCCGGTGATTTCTGCAAGCTTTTCTCCTCCTTTAATGTCTTGCCCTCTGAAAACAATGAAGTCGTCACCATACTCTACCTCTTTTACGACAGCTGTGTCTCAACCCCCAGCTGCCGTTGTCAAGTCTTCAACCATAAGCCCAACTCTGACCTCTACAGCAGGCAAATCCAGACCAGAATATATACTTAATACTGCTCCAGCCAGTATACCTAGCTCTACTAGGAGCCCCCCTACCCCTATTGCCTTTAGTATTCCCCTGTCTGCTAAATTGGATTCTACTAATACTTCCGCATCCCAAAAAACATTCCAAAGTTCAATTACAAGGGCATCTAATGCTCCAGCATCGACATCAGTAGCCAGCAGTCTAGTAGTCCAAGCCATATACTCCTCATCCGCCACAGTTGTTACCTATAAGATGCCCGTTGATCCTGCTGCAGCTCCACTTTCTTCATCTGCGACGCTCAGTAGTTACACACAACCTATTGACCCCACGGCTTTAGATAAGGATAACTCCGCTCTAGTATCTACTCCATTTCCTGAATATACAAATACCACAGCTCTTCAATCTTCTAATAAACGGCCACCCAGCCCTCCCCCTATCCGAACCTCCTCTATAACTCATCAATCTACAGTTAAACACCAACCTAGCCCTCCACCTTTACAAATTCCTGCTTCATTTCCTGTAACTTCAGTTAAGCTCCAACCTACCCCAGCCCCAATACAAACTTCTGCTACACCTCCTTTATCTTCAGATAAGCTCCAAACTACCCCAGCCCCAATCCAAACTTTTGCTACACCTCCTTTATCTTCAGTTAAGCTCCAAACTACCCCAGACCCAATCCAAACTTCTGCTACACCTCCTTTATCTTCAGTTAAGCTCCAAACTACCCCAGCCCCAATCCAAACTTCTGCTACACCTCCTTTATCTTCAGTTAAGCTCCAAACTACCCCAGACCCAATCCAAACTTCTGCTACACCTCCTTTATCTTCAGTTAAGCTCCAAACTACCCCAGCCCCAATCCAAACTTCTGCTACACCTCCTTTATCTTCAGTTAAGCTCCAAACTACCCCAGCCCCTATCCAAATGCCTTCTTCAACTCCTGTATCTTCAGATAAGATACAACCTACCCATACCCCAATTCCTACTTCTTCTCCAGTTCCTTTGGATAGGGTTTCTACATCATCTACACTCACTCCTGTGTCAGTCTCTTTGGAAAAGAACCCACCTATATCTATGCCAAACACAATCTCTAAAGTTGCTCTCCCTGCTCAGACATTAGCTACTTCCCTTTCCAACACTGGGCCTTTACCCAATCCCCCTTCCTCAACTTCAATCCCAAATTCCTTTTCAAAGACTCCTGCTGTTGTTGTCCCTGACACTCGCCATCCCTTCTCTCATCCCCCGATCCCCGCTTCATTGCTGGGTGTTGCTCAAAGCTCAGCTAGGATAAAGGATGCTAATCAGGCCTCAGTGGATGGGGGATTGACCAGCCCCAATACCATGAATGCCACAGGGCCCCAGACAATACTGCAGAAGAGAGAGGAACCACACGCAAACCTCCAGGGTCCCACCAAAGACAAAAGGACACCACCAACCAAGTCAGGACTTAGCAAAATACCTGTGGTGGGAGGGGGCAAAGCAGGAAAGCTGCCTGTTAGGGAACCCCAAAGCGCTGATGAGGAAAGCAGCTCGGACCCACCTACTCCAGTGCTAGAGGAGGAGAGGCCGCGTCTGGGGCTACAGAGTGGAGGAGGCAGGGATCACATATACGGTGTGGAGGCCAGCGTTCACCTGTCCAAACACAGCCCGGATGAATGCCAGCGGCTACAGCTGCCTAAAGCTATCAGTGGTGCACCACGTGACTCCAAGATCCCTGTGAAGCAGGGAGCACACGTTAAAGACGCCCCTCGCACCAAGATACCAGTGTCCAAGGTCCCTGTCCGTAGGATTGGTAATAAGACCTACACTGCAGGCACTGGCATCCCAATAAGAAAATGAAAACAATGGACTGGATCAATATATAGCACATATTTTGGATTTTTGATCATATATTTTCCCCAGTAGAAACACATGAACCCTATGCCACTTCTTGTTTCAATGCCACATTTGGCTCGTCTCTCTCTGTCTCTCTCTGTCACTAGCTTCAGGACAACTAAACAACAAAGGAGTCAAGGAGGCTCACAGCACATCAACAGACAGCATCAAGCTCCGCTCTGTTGCCAGGTCAACAGTAAGTGACGTGCTCTCAGGAAGGGTTCAAGGCTGACCTGGACACAGCAGTGGAACTAAGGACACACACACAACAACGGCTCTTTTGGGATTAGCAATAAAACCACAATGACACAGATGTCACGAACACACGCACAGAAAGGTGCCTTTTCAGGGGTGCTTTTCCTACAGACAGAAAGAAATCTGTCTTTTCTACAATACTTTCACTTTTGTTACACGCCACCTTTTTGTAGTACCCCATTGTTGTTTTCCCAGCAAATTTTTTTGAAAACTACATGTTTTTTCCCCACATCCTTCCAGCAGAGGATATTGCAGCATCCCTATAAACAAATGCAGCAAGCAAACACATTCCATATGTAACTATGTAGCAGAAAAACGTGCCATTATGAGCCAGAGGATTTGTTCTCCGTCAATATGTTTGTGTTAATGTTTGTACAAACCCCTGCATCTGCAAGTAACACGATCAAATCGCACTGTGAATGAAGGGAAACACCACGTGTCTATCGCTTGATAGACTACTGGACTGGCCACGGCCATTATGAATGGCAAAGCATGGGTTTGACCGAGAGGATACTAAGATAAGGTCTTAGCAGGTGTATCTTATCTTGTGCTTATACTCAGATGAGAAAACTATCATCTGATCTATGTTGTCCTGTTTCCTATTTAATCAATAAAGTACAGTAACATCACATTTGTTTCATTGCAGGATTATATATATTGGTATATTTCTTTGATAGTTATCTTTAACATTGCAGATGAAAGAAAAATCACTGAGTCACAAACAGGTCCAGATGCTAGAACTGGCCAGTAATGTATAGGATGCTACATGCTAAAATAGAAGTAAATTATGGAATAAACGACACAAGGGCCAAATGAAGAACCCTGGGATGGAGAAGTGGAAAGCATGTCCTGTTCTCTGACACAGTCTCACAGTAGTTTAGCATTTATATGGCCTCCGTGCTACTAAGCTCACTGACCTGAATAAGCATGAATTCCAGCAGAGCCTGTCAGCAGAAACACTGTCAACATACATTTGCATTTTTTGGTTCATATCACAATGTGCATCATTGCGTTATCAAGCAAAAAATGCTAATGAGCATACTGTATGTCTTGTTAGCATGAGATTTAATTTGTAGTATCTTATCATGTGATTTGGTTATTTCATTAAGTATAGCTACATATTAAACGTCAGTGTGTAAAGCATAAAAAATATATGGGAGGTGTACTATAGGATTCAATACATACAGTACAATTTTTCTTTTTTTTAAAGAAACACATTCTTCTTTGTTTAAAATACTCTAAGAGCAACTGTAAAAAGCCCCGTATGAAGGTAAAATATCCTTTATGGGTTTGGGTTCTGCTCTGAGTCATGGGGAACATTGTGAAGGCCACACAAAAACAGACATGTTGCCTGTGTGAAGCTGGAGGCAAAATAGAACGCGTCTGTGGCTCAACAAAATCACACGCTGGCCTCAGATGCTGCTGTAGACGTCAGAGGACCAACGCACTGTGAAACTATCTCCTTGTGAAAAGAATGATATTCTGATATACCTCCAGGCTCCCACTCGAGGACGGGCATGCTCTGAACTAACATTGCGTCTTTAGAACTCACACAAAGCCAATACAAGCACAGGATCTGATGTTCTACATAAAATAAGACGTTAGAACTAAACAGTATGGCTATGCACATAAATATATTATCCTGTCTCGAGATCAAGATGATTATTAAAGTTAACAATCGAGATCCCGTTAGATAAATTATATCAAATTATAATTCACAATAGAGGATTATTCTAAGATTATCTCTATTATGTATTGTAGCACTATACACTGTGCAGTATTTTTGCATTAATAGTATTAGAGTAGTTAGTGCCTTTTTTGACATCCTCCTACATGATTTTACAGACGTTTGTTGTTACAATTACATTGGTTTGTAGTTTGCAACAGTACAAAGAACAAAACAATAATGCTGCTTTTTGTAGATAATCGATGTCTATCTTCTCATTTGTAATATCTCTCAGCATATCTCTTTATCTCTCTGTTATTATTTGGCTACATCACCATTTCCCACACAATACTGCAATATCATTGAGATCAACCGCTTGGCCCAAGTACATTACACACACCCATAATACATTGAGGCAGGCGGTATGTTGGTGTTTGTATCTGCCTCTAGAGGATATGCTTCTTTAGAAACTAATTTAGTATGCTGTGTGTTTCCATGCCAACCCTACTAGGTCACCCAATGAAAAGTGGTGGGTGTGAAGAGGAGGCGTTTAAACGAGGACCTTTACAAGTATACTTACTGTACATACAATTTCTCACATTAATTTGCATTTATTTCTCAAAACAAGAATAGACTGACTATTGTAGTTTCAGAAGGACACTATCTGTTTCTAGTAATTTTGAGCATACAAAGCTGATACTCCACAGATACTGTACATATTTAATCTAAAGATGGACCGTTTTATTGCTCAAATTAAAATCTACATTATTATTTTGTGATTATTATTTACAATGAATCCAATACATTATTTGTAATAGAACATTTTTATTGTTTCTTAGCAAACATAAAATATAGCATTAATATAAATGCATTTTTCATATAAATGATAAGATTTTGGATTGTGGGAAATTACATTCTGAGAATGACAGTAATGCTATCAAGCCACCAGGGACCTTGTCAAGCAGACCACCAGATCAAGGCAACAATACTACATACAATACAACAACAACAATCTATGAATTGTTCGCTTTGCAACATGATCTTAAACCATCAGCCGATATACAGCAGTCAGGTGAAACTGCAAGGATTGCATTCTGTGAACACACATATTCACACATACACAGCCTTTCAACACCCTTAAACAATGTTATAAAAAAAAGATGAGATCGTTAAAAATAGGCAGCACTCAAATATGGACACCATTTATAAACATGCTCAATCATTATGAAACCATAATACCCCCACACGTTACATCCTTTGTTCCATCATGCCCATCTCGGTTTGTAAAATGAATATAAATGCTTTGTCAATCAACCACGATTAATGTAATCCATCATTATTATTTTTGTCTAATTCAGCTATAGCTATTGTTTACTATAACAGGCCACAGCATTACGTCATTCAATTCTACACTTCTCTCACAAGGGACCTCTGGTGGCGAAAATATAGAATGCAATGAAATTATGAAACATCTTGTGGAGTGCTGCAAAACATGGCTTCCTCCTTTTTTAGTACTGATCATGCAGTTCCAGAAGGCCTTTTCATATTATAGTCTACAGCTGGCGCTGAGCTAATTACATAACACAGTAACATGGTAAAACACAGTACCGTGTTGTTTGGGACATTAATGTAATTGCCCATACTAAAACATTGCATACAGTATATGCGGGCCTTAAATAATAAAGTATACGTTTAATGTCTCTTAAACCCATGAACATTGTAAACAAATACTATTTGCATACAACGTATGATGATAAGTTAAATGTCTCTTTGTGAAGACATTTAACATGTGAATACAAAGTAGGATTTAAAAACCCTAAGTAGGTATATAGCTTTATATACTTCAGAGGTACAATAAAAATAAAGTACTAGGTATACTTATATCTAGATACACAATAATATGCCAGGTAGTCAGAGTAGCCTAATACAAAATGCAAGCAGAAATGCCGGAGTGCATCTGGAGGTGCACTCAGGCACATTATAGATGAACAGTTGATCAAGAAATATGTTTTCATTTTATGGAAGGCTGAAGGAAAACACGAACATCTCTAACGAAAACAGCTTGTACTGCTGGTATACATTTATACACGACGCAATGGCAGTTGGTAAAATGTAGAATAATGCACACAACTACTAGAACAACTAATAATACAATATAACTGAGGTATCGTAAAAAGTGCAATTTTTCAACCATTAATATGGATAGGGTGTTCTGAAACTTGACAAGGAGCACCCAATAACAGAAATAATAGAATGTGGCGGTTTCATAGACCACATCGCTTGGGCCGTTCAGCACACACAACTGACAGCATTACTATCAACATTTATCCTCACACCATTTATTGTTGTGATTGTTTGTGGATGAATAACAATATTTCTTTAAGATTCAATTAGCCTGTCGAATCCTGGGAGACGATGCTTCACTGTACACTACAATATGTTAAACTGTTCAGCCACATTATACAGAAACATTTGGTGTCACATTGGTTGTCTGAAAAAGCCAAAGCGGATTGCAGCTTTTGTGGCCAGATGTTTGACAAAGACCGTGCAGCGTGTCAAGGCATTCACACCATGAAATGCATGTGTCCTTCTGCACCTGTCACAATGACGTCCATCCAGATGCGCATGGCCTCAGGTGACGGTGCCACCATGTAGTAAACTCTGTCATGGGTCTTGACGCTGAATGTCAGTGAAGGGTTGGGGCTCTTGGGGCACCAAGGTGAATGTCAGTCACATGAAAAGTGAAAAAATGGGGAGATAGAGGATGGGAAAATTGGGGGAGAGGGTATATTTGTGAGGAGATATGGAGAGAAAGTGAAAAGAGAGATGGAAAGAGAACATTATAGCTAATTATAGCTATTCTAGCTAATTCCTGGAAAATCTGTTTACGTGAGTCTTTGTACAAAATGGCGACAAATGCTTTGTAGCTAGTAGACAAGCTTTCATGAACAAAGATATGACGCCAGCAGTCACTAGAGCTATTTATGCTAGCTCGTGTTACATCACATCACAAGCTAAACGGCACGCAACACATGCACACCCATAAACACACGCAGGCAGACCGCACGGCTTACTTTGTGTGCGCTCTTCAAATGGTCATAATAGACTTCCTCTATGGCTTGGAAGTATATAACTCCTTTCATCTTGGCCTCGTGTTTGTCTGCACCAGGGAGAGAGACAAAAACAGTGTTTATGGGAGGTAGAACAAAGAAGTTGAAAGACAGGTAGAGAATGACATCTCCGTGGCTGAAAACAGCTGCAAGGCAACAAAAGAGGAGATCTTTACATCCGTTTACCTGCGTAGTAGGTCAGGGTCCGGCGATTCTGGTCAAAGACAAACCAGCGTTTCTTCCAGGTCTTGATCTTGCCGCCCATCTTGACCAGGAAGCCTCGGCAGGTTTTATCGGTGATGGCCAGGTGGAAGCAGGCGTCTGGGTTGTGTCCGGCTGCTTCGATATGACCATGGAGGTCAAAGTCATCTTTCCTCACAGGGAGGTAGCGAGTCAACAGTCGCGACTGTGGATGGCAAAGGCACCGTGGCATTCAATCAATCAATCAATCCATTTTTATTTATATAGCACTTTTCATACAAATTCAAAGTGCTTCACACTACGTCATTAAAAACAATACAAAATTAGTAAAAACAATACAATATATAAAAAATACAGTAATACCACCACTCATGTTATACTCATCATCCCAACCCTCCAATAACAAACAAACATCGGGAGTCCCATTCCCACCATCCCAAAACATAAACCACCAGGGACCCCAGACCCGCGCATTGTTCATTATGTTAGGGAAATCTGATATGGATGGCAAAAACTTAACTGACCATAGTAACCACAAACATAACAAAGGAACGTGGGAGGAACATTGGATAAAATAACTTCATCATGCTCTGCACATAAAAATAGATGGCACAGGATCCTTAAAATGGTTTACCTCTTAACTGAATTATAGCAGTTTCTACAGGACATAATCACCACACTGCAAAAAGCTGTTATCATCTGAATGTACCTGTGACCGCTGCTTTTCCCGTAGCTTCACCTCCCTCTCGATGAGCTTCTGCCTCCTGTTTGTCTCCTCCCGCAGCCGTTTCTCCAGGTCCTCTCTCCTCCTGCGCTCCTCCTCCAGAGCCAGCCGGCGCATCTCCATCTCCCGCTCCTGCAGGAGCCACAGTGGAACTGACACACTGTCTATCACAAACACACACAGGAGATGTAGACAGAGTTGCGATGTTACCCTGTGTTCTAGAAGCTTCTGCTTCTCAGCCTGGGCCTGTCTCAGCAGCCGCTCCATCTCCTCAATCTTGGCCATGTTGGACGCACTAGCGCTGTGTGCAGACAAAACAAGAGGTCTGGATTACCAGGGTTCCCACAGGTCAAATGGCAAAACATCTGACCTCTCCCTGACTTTCACTGACTTTCCATTAATTCCCATTAACTATATTGAATGGAAAACAGGCCACCAGAATGGCAACAATAAATAAACTACAAAAAATATGATATTTTGCGTAGCTACTACTCATCTAAACATTCAGACCAAAAATGGCAATATTTGTTGAGATATGTATCTCAAAATGTAATAACACATTCATTAGCATCTTGATGAATGGCGTTTTAAAATGTAAGCATGCTGCAAACGGAATTCCCTGATATTTCATGATTCAACCCAAAGAATGATCCCTGAATTTTCATGTCTGGGTTTATATACTTTAATATTCCCTGATATTCCAGAAATTCCATGAGCAGTGGCAACCCTGCATGGAGTCACTGAGAGGTGCTTGCGTTCTACCATGATATCTGTGTCTGACCTGGAGATGTTGTCAGGAGAGCCAGCGGAGAAGCTGGTCTCCAGGCTGTCGGAGCTGTCCATGCTGACTGTGTCTGACGCCAGGCTGTTGTCCAGGTAGGAGAAGGGCTCCAGGAAGACATTGGACTCGGACACCGCCCTGCCACACAAGTCACCTCTCCTCTGCCGGTCTTCGCTTGTGTGTGCGTGGCTGTTGGCTGCTGGCAGAGCACAGCCATGCACAGTCAGATCTGGAGTCCCTCAAGAAGGCTTTGAAGTCATTACATTCCCCGGTCATAATTAACGAGTGTTTCCTCAGAGTGTCTCTCATAATGTAGTCTAGTGTACGTGAAGTAGGTCACGTTGAAGCTATGACACAGCATTCCACATGGACTGACAAGACGTTTAGAGGGTAGAAAATGAGCATTTCTTTACGATATAATGTTAAACATATTCTCTAAACGTCAGCAAATAATGTTTTTCACGAGATTGCCCTTGTTTCATAAACAAAGAAGAATATTGAAAGGCATGTCTGATTAACTCTATAGAACATTTCAGCTCATGCATTTCAGCGCATGCATTTCCATATGGTTTGGATCTATATAAAAGCGTATACTGTTCCCTGTGAAATATGAAGGTAAGATTACAGCGAACACATGGAGTTCCCACGAGGATGATCACCGTCCTAAAATAAACCTGGCCATCTCTATATTGATCAGGCCCTCTTGTGCTCCTCCCACTCACTCTTAGCCAGGCGCCTTGTGGTCAGGTCCCTGGAGGAGACAGAAAAACCTTGTGGCATAACACTCCCACAGCTGTTGCTTTGCGACAGGGGCAAGTGGGCCTATAAAAGAAGGCAAGATATTGTTAAAATAACACTTTATTTATCCCTGCGGGTAATCAATACAATACAAGATAAATAATTACTAGACCAGCCGTATACAATCTTATATTTTTCTCATTCTAAAGCTGTGCGTTTCGGACTATATATTACTGTGTTGGTGTACTGGCCGCTTGGTGCATACCTTTGGTGGCAGATTGCGACCTAGGGATCTACCATAGGGACTGGCAGGCTGACTCCTCTTTTGAGGTAGGTTGTTCTCTCTGCTGGCCCTCCTCCTTTCTTTGAGAGACAACAGGTGCTGCAATGATCAGAAAGAAACAGTTAAACTGTTACACAGGCACCGATGACAGTTATGACTGTTTCCCAATGTGAGGGATTTCCCTGTAAAGACACATCTGCACTCTGCTTGTAGCTTTGTGAACTGCAAGGAGAGGAGGACTGCAATTGGTGTTCCGTACCTCTTTGATGGCTGTAGGGTTGTTAGCAAGTGCCCCAGACAATTCTGCATACTTTCCTTCCAACGTCACAAGCTTCTCTTTCTCCTAAGGATACCAGCACATGCAGGTCATTAGGGTGAAAGTGTAGTTCTGCACTAAAATAAGTATTAATTCACTTTAAGGCGTCATACCTTCTGAAGCATGAAGAGCAAATTGTTTTTCTCTTTTTGAAAGTGTTCTCTTTCTTGCTGAGCCTGCAAGGTGATTTGTGTGGATTGTTTCTTCAGAGTCATCAGCCTTTCCTGTGGGAAATAGAACACGATAACACTAGTCACATATGCCTGGTGTCTTTACAACCAACCACTTTACAAAACAACATCAGTTCCACAAGAAATAGGAGCTTTCATACCGACATTACCAGTACAGTACTGGCAGGCATGAAACGGTATTGCATGTTGAAGCCGCTGCAGTGTAGAGAAGGATGTGTTGAGAGGTGGGTTTGAGGGTTTTTAAGGATGTCGCTGTTCTGATTTCTACTGATAAGAATTATTCAACCTTATTTTTTTTATAACAGGGTTCATCTGACTTGAGTATACTGTATATCATCTTGGCTTTGCACAAAAACAGTACACTTTTTGTATTGTTTTCTAAATATAGTTTTGTGCTTACCATTGCTGGTATTGATGTTTCCTGAAATTAGTTCATGCTTTTGTGCTGCAATTCTCACACATTTGCAGCTTTATTTTCATGCACAACCTGTAGTTCAGATTAATAACAGAGTAGATTAATATCAACAATCCAAGTTATTATTAAAGCATCGGTCAAAACCCTCAATAGAAGGGAAATTAAAAAGTTTACCACAAATACTTCCAAAAGATGTTAAGCATATGTGTAGTCAAGTGTATTTTAAACATGCAGTATCAATGACAGTGGAAAATAAGCGCATTAAGACATCATGCAAGAATGAGACATTCACAGAGTATAATTAGGTACTGTATACTAATGTAACTCATGCTTAACTGTATTGGTTTAGGTTAAAGGTATACTGTAGTAAGCGATTGTAAGATAATACACCTTTTGTCAGATTAACCAAAGGTATCCTTGCAGTCCGCTATTTTACCATTCTTTGTGCTGAAAAAACAATCAAGTAATTCTACACAGACCTAATTCCGTCAATACGAACACAAACAAAGCGGTGCAGACCGCACACAACAATAATATCCTAGCCTTCACAATGCATTTCCAATGTGTGGGGCAGAGCATTGCTGACATGTTTTGTATATTAGTTTAATTGTATACTAGGGCTGTCCCGAATACCATTTTACAGGCTTCAAATACTTGATTGTTTTTCTGAATGAGTATTCGAATACTCGGTCGCAAAAATATACTATAAATAATAACCTAACCTGTTAACATAAACTGTTAAAAATCAAAGCAGATGGCAGAACCGTTTGGTTCTTTTTAATAGCACATAACTGTACAACATCAAGTAATCATTGCTTCTAACGTTGAGTCAACTACTCACCTATGAAGACTCATATCATATATTTGCCAATAAGAGTGTATGTTGAATGAATAGCCCCGCACTCTTCTGTCGGACACAGCCAATTGCAATTAATTGTGTTGGTGACCCAGTATAGGGCAGGCAATTACATTTCAACAGTGTTGGGCAGTAGCGTCGCTACATTTCTGAGTAGCGTGGCGGTAGCGGCGCTCTTTTCTAAATCAAATAGCTTTTCAGTAGCGAGGCTCTTTAATTGATCAAGTAGTGCGGTAGCGTCCACAGAAGCTACATTTTCCCAAGCATTTCAGAATCTGCAGCTCAAGCTTAGGTCTGATACAACTGCTAAGAATCAGTACGTGATGCCATCACATACACGGACCTAGGCTACATGTGAAGCCGACAGAAGCACTTCCGTATGACGGTTGTGCCGTAGACGTAGGCCTACCAATCACCGGGCTGATGCCTGAGACTTTGATGCAGGGGATTGAGGGGGAATAAAGACAAGACTGAGTTTACGTGATAGAAAGAACAGTGAGAGCAGAGGACACAGCGTATTGTTTAATAAACAGTTGAACGGAACAGTTTTGCCCTGTTTATTTGTTTGTTTGACTTACACTTTTGAATGTTGGTACAGTAAAATGTAGGAAAAAATAGCTTAAATGTAGTGAACTACTTTTGCAGTGTTACATGTAGCTTAGTTTGCTACATTTCTTTTGGGGTAGCTTCAGTGTAGTTACGCTTAATTTAACGTAGAGTAACTGGTAGCTTAGCTCACTACATTTTCAATGTAGCTTGCCCATCACTGCATTTAAACATGTGGGTTTATATAGAGACAGTAGGGATTAATGGGAAAACATGCATGCATAATGTGAAAAAAACGATGACTCGAATCCCAATATTTAAAATGACATACATACCCGAATACTCAAGTATGTGGGGCCAGCCCTATTGTATACATTACTAAAAATATTTCTGTGAACATCACAGGGGTATGTTATGGTCTGAATGGATTGTAATCATTTAACTAACACAAAAATAATATTTCCACTGACCTTTAACATTTGTATGAAAGCTAGTAGGAAAGCAGGTTGTTATGCAGCAAAACTCAGATAATGTGCATGTATACTATACAGTACATGCTCGTAAAAGATTTACCACAATACCTTGCGTGTGACCATAGCTCGCTGGCACTCGGCTCTGTCTCTGAGGAACTGCTGGTTCTGGCTGCCTTCCTCTTCATCACAAAGAACCTCTCTCTCCAACCGTTGAAGCTCTAGCTCCTCCAATGGCTTCACCTCCTAACCAACATGTAGGATTTGTTTCAATTCACCATTTACACTAATTTCATATGAATACAAATGTATACACATGCCTGTGCACATGCACAATGTTAAGTAAATTAAGTTAAGCTGTGTGTGAAAGAATATTCAATGTATTTATATGAAAGTGTATAAAGTATGTTTGCATCAAATCCTAATTAGGAGAATACAGTAAAACTGCATCACATGTGCAAATGATCAGCTGTTGCTACCTTTTAAGAACTCCTCCACTCAATATTATTGAGTAGTTTGAGTAGTAATTATCTGCCCTTTATTGAGTTTTACCAGTTAAAGAAACAACATGCATGATATAGACATATGGTATAGTGATGGCACGTTGCCAGAACAAAATTAAAGTAGGGGGTGCTCTATTTTAGCAGGTGGTCCTGCAACCTTAGGCAAGCACAGATGAAGGTCTCTGAGCACCTTTCCACTTTTGTTTATTACCGGGGCCCTGTTAGGGGATGCAACCACCCCCCCCTCCCCCGCTTTAAGGACAGAAAGATGGGTGAAGATTTTCTGCTGAAGACACCGTAGCTATGTACAAATATTTGGTTGGGAAAAACTGATAGGGGGCCTATGAAGCCACATAAACTTCCCTGGGAGTTACAGTAGACTCTTTGGGCCAGTTTCACAGACATGAATTACGCCAGTCTTAAAGAATCTTCACTGTTCTCTTTTAATCCTAGCCATGCCTGTGAAACCGACCATTTGTCCCATTACGTTAAGTCTCCTGCACTAATGTACATTTAAAGGTTTGCTGTTTGTGAACAACAGTGTTTCACCTTTGACTGGTCAGTCAGGTCTGTCTTCCCAGTGCTGTGTATCTTCACATTGAGTTGCTCCAGCATGTCCTTTTCCCTCTGAAGCTGGGCCATCTCTGAGTTCTGCTCCCCCTCCAGCAATGCACACTCTACCTCCATCTGCACCACATCACACACACACACACACACACAGCTCAGGCCACACATGTAGTACATTTGCATTGCCCTTCACGCTGGTTACATTACACGCAAATAAATACAATACAGATCGGATGCCTTTGTTAAAACATTATTTCTCCGACCCTTTTCACAGTACCTCTCTTATGGACTCTTCCATCTGGGTTTCCAGGTCTTTGATCTTCTGCTCGAGCTCATCAATGTTGTTCAGGACCTGAATCCTCTCTTCCTCTATTTGCGTCACTTCTTGCTTAAACTGCATGCTCTCCAAGGTCTGTTGGTGAAATCCTTCATTTGACATGTGATACCAACCACTTAGGTCTACAATTCAATGCAAGGCATTTAATATTCTACTTTAACCAAGTGAGACTGATGTCTTTGTCATTTTAAAACATTGTGTTGCTGTGAAAGTGCTAACACACACACACACACACACACACACACACACACACACAGACGTATGCACACACACACACACACACACACGCACACACACACACACGCACACACACACACTGAAGACATTTAAGGCAGACCCCACAATATCAGGGCCTCTTCACGAAGCCAAGAGAAACCAATCGTGGTGGTCACAGCTTGTAGATTTTTGGGTACCAGTTTCCAACTCTCTAGCACGTTTCCTGCCCCGAGAAAGGCTATGGAAGAGGCATCATGAGGAGTGTAAACACTGACTGGGGCCTGTAAACCTCAAAGAATCTCAGTAGAAATGCTGGATGTATACACACAGGATGTGTTTGTGAAGTGCATCCTTAACACCTCATATATCCGATAGATAGAATATGTTGTTCTATGGTGTTGCTACTTGTGTGCAAAGCACCAGTGCATAAGAAATACTAACCTACACTAATATGTATTGTAAAAATAAAACAAAGACATCTGGAAAACCTGTCTTTGCCGTGTACATGCAGGAACATTCTCCCACTCACACATAGCCGCGCAGGCACCCACACGTGCGCGTACACACACACACACACACACACACACACACACACGCACACACACACGCACACACACACACACACACACACACACACACACACACACACACACACATTTATTCTCATGGGGATAAAGTAATTTCCTGTTCACCCTCCTTGAAGATTTTGAAAGACTGCTGCAGCTAAACCATCCCTATGAGAAGTCGTTCATTAAAACCAGACGCCGCGTTCGGTTGTTACCGCTGTAAAGAAACACCCGCATTTTTAACAGACACCATATCTAGAGAGCTGGGAGTTCAACTCAGACAGCAGAGCAGGAGGACTGGTTAGGAGTTAGGAGGCTCAGGAATCCAGACAGACTGTCTGAGCACCAATGTACAAATCTGGGTGAGAGTGAGAACGATACAGGCACTATCACACTGGGGCACTTGCTAATGCTCATATGCTTAGTAGTTGAGGTACAGTATGTTATTGACTAAAAAGCGCAATAATTACAGAATGTTGCTTATACTCTACAAACACGAGCCACATTTCTGCCATCTTGGAATGTTAACATTTGTAAACATTCACACACAGGCAAAATTACATTACATTTTTGTGTTTCATTATTTTGTAATTCAGAATAATTAATAATCTGAATATCTATTAACTGTATCTATTACTGTAAGGAATCTATTAAAGGTATAGTCGGCTATTGTAAGCTAATTGTAAACTAATACACTTCGCCAAATATCTTCTCGCATTTTGCTAGTTTACCATTCTCTGTGCATGTTGAGAATGACTTCCCCTGCCTTTAAAGGTGTATTCAGGGATATTTTAAAGTAGTAGTCTATCAAAACAAAACCACCTCTCCTTTCAATGCCTTAGGGTGCTCCATCAGAAGCTCCGCCCCCCATTTTGGACACACATTGTTTAGAATAGTATCGTGTAGCGCATCCCTGCACCACTATGTTTGTGTTATCATTTACAGAGCCAGGGCTGTGTAGACACACCAGATGTTTATTTCAGCACGCACACAGGACAGGCAGCTAGCGGACCATGAGAAGATTTTCGTGAAAATTTACCAAAAGTTAGCTTACAATCACTTTCATTTAGCTATACCAGTGAACCAGCATACTGTAGATATATACAGTAGTGAAGCAACCAATACATTGTCAATGCTGGTGCTCTGGTACAGTATGCCTAAATCAAACAGACCTACTACAATTAATATTAATGAAACTAAGATACCTCTGTGAAAAGAACCCATAGGGTCAAAACCTTCTGCAGGTCAATTTATACTACAATCTATAGTATATCTACGCTGATGTCACACAATACATTATATTTATATCAAAAGGCTTTCAGGTGTCAGTACTACCATATCTGAATACTCGCTTGAAGGCCCACATAACTACCACACACACTGACTGTAATTTCCCCCTGACACTAACTGCGTTGTGTATTGAATCAGAAGACAAGTCATTATTTGGGTTCCTCCAGGCTGGAAGACGCTGCAGCTACCTTGATTCTGTGGTGAGAGGAGGGAGAAGGGGCACTGCTGTGCAGGTTGACTACAGGCGACTGGGCCCTGGCCTCGCGGTAGTTGCTGGGCGGACGCTGGCGCTCCTCGGCCATCCGGCACTCCCTGGCTGTGGGAGCGCTGCTGGGGGAGTCGCAGAACACCGACTCGTCGTCTGACACCTGCAGCTTCTCCAGCTCCTTGTTGATCTTCTGTAGGTCTGACACCACCGAGCCGGTGGGCTCACGCTCGGTGCACAGGTTCAAGATGGACTCCAGACGCTGGCACTCCTTCAGAACCATTAGAACATGGAAAATAGCTTCATTTTCTTTTCTTAATGTCTTCTTTATAGCTTTATAGCGTGTCCTAACAAGACTGTACCGTGTTACACCATGAATGAAATGAAAATGATTTTCTACTCGAACATGATACAACACGTAACTTAATACCCCCATGTCCCATACACCACCAACAACAATACAGTTCACACCAAGCACACTTTCAGGAGAAAAAACTAATCAATAAAAAAGAAAAGAAAAGAAACAAATAAATAAAATAAAATTAAATAAAATAATAATAATATTAAAAAAACAAAAACAAAACAATTTCTCACCAACTTCTGCACCTTCTGCTCCCTGAGTCGCTCGTCTCTCTGGTGCAGGTGGTAGTCCCTCAGCTCCTCCTTGCCGTTCAGGGAGCTGATGCTTCCCGTCCTCTGGGCCGGTCCCAGGCCGCCTTTGCCGAAGGACGACCCCCTGTCCCCCAGGCCCAGGTCCAGACAGGCGTCCCCCTCCGTATCAAAGCCCTGCAGGGAGCTGAGGGAGGCCACGCTGGCCCTCCTGGGGACGTTGGGCCCGCTAGCCGACACCGTCACATCCGGCGGCTGCTCCAGAGACGATAGGCTACGGCGAGCGCTGGCCTTGCCCTCCCTGTAGGGAGGTGCCGTGGGGTGTCGGGCCGGCAGGGAGAGGGCCGGGGGCTCTCCCGCCCGGTAGAGCCGGGGCAGGGAGCGGCTGTGCGCCCCCAGGCCGTTGAGGGAGCCCGTGGAGTACTTCCGCTGCCGGGGCTCTGCCGCTCGCCCGCCCTGGGAGTAGAGCCTGCGACCCATGCTGGGACTGGAGGGAACACTGGCAGCCCCCGACCTGACCCGGGGCGACCGAGGCACCGTGTCTCCGTAGCCGGGCAGCAGAGAGACCCCGTCCGGGAAGCCGGAGAAGAACAAATTGTCCTGGGACTGATGGCGGGGGTGGGAGTGGCGGAGCAGGCAGTTGGGGCTGAGCGGGCATTCACGCTGGCGCAGGGGCGAGGGGGGCACACTGCTGCTGCCCCCGTTTGCGGCGTAAGGGAAGGATCTGGAAGGTGGCCTGTCGGCGCCTCGGCCGGAGGCAGGAGGGACGCTGAGATAGAGGCGGCTGCACTCGGCGGCGCGCAAGCTAGCCTCCAGCGCGCTCTTCCTGCGCTGCAGGGTCTCCATCAGCTCCTGGAGCTCCGCCTTGGAGCGGGAGCCCCTCAGCAGGGTCCCGGCCACCGGCCCAGCGCTGGGGTGCTCCATCTTTATACAGTCTGCAGCACAAACCTACGTTACACCGTCTGCTGCTACAGGATTGACTGTTCACTCCTTAACAGGGCCCCAGCAGGAGCTATCACGCATGTGCTGACTAAGTAGGGAAAAACCAGCAAAGAATGCCCCTCTCCCACAGTTCTAAGCCCAACACAAACACAGTGCTTAAGCCTCTTCTAAAAATGGAAGAATGCTGACAAAGACCTAGCAAAATGTTGCCCTGACGTCAAGCATAATTTAAGCACAACCCTGAGACCCTTACGTCCATATTTAATGTTCCACACTGTGTGTGGCCCCTGGATATGTGTTTTTCTATAGGCTATAAAATATGTCAATTACGGAGTGACAAGTTAAAAGAGCCAGTGATTATGTGTACTGCATCCTGCCATGGTGATACTTCTACATCTACAAATCACATGAAAATGGTATCTTACTATAGCTCAGTGTGGCGACAGGGCTCTTCTGAGGTAACATGCTCTACAAACAACTTGACTCTTTCCTCCTTTCCAATTGGTTCAGAAGAATCAGATTTACGTTGATGTTGTTATATCACCTAGGCAGAAGAAAAATATTTAAATGGATGAATTCATAAAAGTTGTAATTGTAAACACTGAAGGATGCAAATGTATAGATAGAGAAATATGTTTTGAATTGGAAAATTCAAAGATAAAGTACACACACACACACACACACACACACATTTTGTCTAGAGACATTCATATCCAACACACCTTAGAAAATCATTAGACCTAGCCTAAATGCATCATGAATAACCCATCACGTTGTGTACAAATCGCATCCTAAAATGGCTGACATACCTACTTAAATACAAGTATCTAATCTTTAGATACTAATCATTAGATACTAGGGTTAGAAGAGGCACTGCCATATACAAATCACACTTCTGAAAACAAAGCACATCTTGTTAATCAACATAGCTACTGTACACAACTCTTGGAAGCACACACAGTAAATGGCCCACTCCTATGTCCTTCATAAATTATGCAACAATGTCCCATTCATTGTGTATGGGATGGAAGTGGTTAAATGTGAAAAGCATACCTAAAGACTATGAAAGAAGACCCAGAGGAAAGTATTTAGACTGTGATACTGTTATGAGGTTCACCTCACATTTTCCAATCAAAGCCATGTCTGAAAAGCAGCTCTCTCGTGACCAGGGTTCTGAACTGCCATATATCTATGTCCAGCTGTTGGGACTAATTGGACATTAACCTTTTTCTCATATCTGAGCAAGGTATTTAACAACCAACTAGTCCTCTATGAAGATCAATGCCCTCAGTTGAGGGTTGTAGTGTTACTTGCCAGTTCCTACATGTTGATGTAACTACTAAGTAAATTATGAACTTTAGTACAAAATAAGAAAAATACAATAATGTAGTATCTCGCCCAGGAAGTAGTAGTTTTATTGATTTGAGCAAGACAGCAGACCCACAAGTCGCACATTATGACCTTTAATCCCCAGACACCACACACACACACACACACACACACACACACACACACACACACACACACACACTGGAGAAGAGACAGACATGTCTGATCCAAGGTTTCCTGGCTGCAGAGAGGGGTTACTAACAGGAAGTGAAGTATCATTTTACACCGCTAGCTAGGGTTGAAATCAATCAGCATGAGTTCACTCTCTAGCCCCGTGAAAAAAACCTGCCTAATTTCTGAGGCATGCATTTTTACTGCATCTCCCGGACTACACTTTGGCAAGAGAGCTCATATGCAGAGAAAGAGACATTTCAGATGGGGGTTCCCGGGCGCGCGCGGGCGCGCACACACACGCACACACACGCACACAAACACAGTGAATAAGTGTGTAGCCTCTGAGTGATAACCATTGTTAAGACAGCTGTCATTGACTGGTGACATTTTACCACATATTTTCTAGAAGATAACATCTTTAACAAATATCCTACATCTGACTACCTTCAATTTGTGATGTATTAATAATGTTACTGATTGTAGCAACACAAAGTTACATTTAACTTTAGTGCTGCTCCAGGCGCATATGATGAACGAATTCATAGATAGACAACTCTTATCATGCACAGTTTCCGCAGTCAAATTTAATTCCAGAAACAACTTGCCTATTTTACATTAGGTTACATTATTTATATTTTGATTTATATAGTCCGGGTAAAACCAAAAAAATGTCAAAAGATAACTAGTATTTTTAGTAGGCTAATAGCCTATTTCCCAAAAAAGGACAGCGCGATGCGCAAACCGGGAATCAATCCGTGAATCAAACTTTAGTGAAATCACTTGCGTAACATTATCATGTGGAAAAGAAACAGCAACTACCTTTGTTTTCTGTCCCATTTCAATGTTTGACCCTGAAGTGCTTTAAATTAGTTTTGTGTAAAATCCCGTTATTTCCTTTGGTCTGTAATCGTAGAGTAATCCAAAATATTATCATGAGAAAATAGACGGTTCTTTATCCCCACTAGCTAGACACTCCCACTCTCTCTCTCTCTCTCTCTCTCTCTCTCTCTCTCACGCTCTCTCTCTCTCTCTCTCCCTCTTTACCCCTCTACCCCTCTATCGATTTTGCATGTGTCTGCAATGACTTGTGTGTGTCTAATGTGTGTATAGCAGTCAGTGTGCCTGATCTGTGTTTACCCATTTCTTGCAATCTAATCGGGTCAGATCCAGTTAGAAAGAATTTAAAGGATAGGAGAAAAATAATTAAGTATAAAAGAAAGTACAAAAAATGTGCCCTTTAATCATGTGATATACATTCCTTTATTCCTTATTTCAGGCCCACGGGACTAGATCGATCCCTCTCCAAGCATCTTATTCTGTCTTGGGGGTTGGAGGATACCCACAAAATTTGGGGAGAATATGTAAACCCACACTGACAAAGCCTTAGGAATATACCACCAGGCCCCTGTAGCATAAACACTGTGTCTCATTTGAGGCCCTCTTCTGCAATGTCAATGGTTGTCAAAAACCTTTCCCAGCTCTGACAATATGAAACGAGACCTTTATTTGTTAGCATTGTCTCCATGTCTCCATTAGAAAGTTACAGGAATGAAGTCTAGACATGCCCACACTCACAAGCTTTACGGAGAATGTCATTCTGGTCCAGAAAGCTACAACATAGTCCACTGAAAGATGTATTTTGCTAGATACTTACATTTGAAGGGACTGTATTTGAAAAAAAGATCACCACACCAAAAGCTTATAGAAAACTAAACCTCCAATCAAGGGTCTGGAACATACTGTGCTAATGGTGATCAAACATTGTTTATCTTTCCATGTTACACTTTCAATATTGCAGTATCCATTAAGGCTGCTGACATTTCATGTGGCGTGCTCAGTTGAATTATACAATTATTTCAGGGCTTGCATCAATGAATGCAAGTCAATCTGACAGTGACATCAAACTGAAACTTCACAAGTACACATTTTCACATAGAAATACTCAAATTACATCACAGGGAGGGTGGGGGAAGGATCTGCTGGAGCTCAGCCTAGACTTACTGATTACTTCCAGACCCAGATCTGGGGTCTTTGTTGTCCGCATGTACAAACACCCACATAGTCAGGCACTATAACTCTCTCCTTCTCTAAAATGAGAATAAATGAATAAGATGGGAAAGACAAATTTTAACATTTCATTGACAGCTGCAGTATCACTGCTAGCACAACACAGTTGCAGGAATGAATCTGTAATTCACACAAGGACGGCATCAACATCTGTGTACTGTGTGCTCGTGTAGAAAACACAAAACACACTGAATGTTTTTCCCTGGTCTCTGTTAAAACAATGCCTGCAGAGAGATGGCCTGTGAGTGAAAACCAGTGGGGAAGGGGGCCAGGGAGTGATGGAAGGGAAAGGGTGTCAAATTCTGGAGGGAGTGGGTGTATAAACTGGTAATAATCGGAAGGTCTGAGTCACTGCATGAAATGAGTCCAAAAAAGTTCCTCCATACTACCAATCACAAGAGACCTGGCTTTCGTCAATAGTTAGGTTTAGTGTGTCACATGGTGAAGAAAAAATCATAAATATACCATGTTTGTTTTCAGGTTACGTATAGATTAGACATTTTGTGCAAAGTAATCTTGTTTCTCTTTTCGCTGACCCACTACAAATATTTATTTTGTTTTGTAAACACTACAAAATAATTTACAGATCTTTGTCTGACTTCCTTTTAAAATATATAAAACACAAAAGCTCTATTTTCCATTTAGATGTACCAGTATTGTGTATACTTTCATTTCAATCTTAAAATATCTGGTTCCACTAATTTATATGTTACATTCCCATCTGTCAACACAACAGAGGCTAATGTTGGTTTGACATGTACAAAATACACCACACTGCAATTTCTGAACTTATTTTTTAAATGTATGAACAAAAAGTTCAGTAACTGAAAATGAGTAAATACTATTATTATTCCATTGTGCCAGTATTAACATGATGTGTTAATAAATGAATGTGGGCAAGTGTCTTTGGGTTGTGTATATGGCTTTAAAGTATAGCATACTGATATGATGGGAAACAGGCTATATTGGCAATAGGATATTTCATTAGACATTCTGACAAATTAAAGGAATGGTAAAGGGTTAAATGATCACATGTGATCTTTGTCTATTAACAAAACAAATGTATAGAACATTATTTATTGAATAGGAGAAAAAAAAATGTATATGATCAATAAGAAGAGGAGCTCTCTAGGAGAACATCTTGAAACAAACTCATACTGTAAAACTATACATGTTCTTCCCTTTCCTTGAAATATATTAAGGTATATTCAATGTACTGTATAAACAATTATGTCTGTCATAAGAGATAACCAAAGAAACAAATGAACTGTTGTTCGGAAAAATACTCTATATTAGTTTGATTTCTTCTACGCATTCGTTCAGCCACTAGAGGCTAGGTTATGAAATGTGTGAATGTGGCAGCTCTGTGGTGTATTCCATTATGTACCATAAGCAGGTACTATCTCCTTTATCCAATTAAGAAACTCATTTTGGATTCATCCACTTCCTAACCTTTAGCTATGCCCTAAATAACATTTCATTCTAAAATGTAAACTACTGCCAAAATATGCTAAACTATAATACATATACACACATTGTACTCTATACACGCTTGGTGGGAATTACACAATACATTCTTGCCCATGCATATTTTCACAGTCAGTTAATTTGACTTCTTCAAGGTCTTGTGCACAAGTTCCTGGTACTATATGAAGTCTAAATTCAGCACTTCCTAATGCATCATCCTCTAGCTGATGCTCATAGTTCACCGGTCGCATATGCTCTTCTTGGTCTGTACTCATTTCTGAATGTGGTTTCAAGGAACCATTTCCTTCTGTTTCTGGCATATCTGCTTCCAGGACATCTTGTGTTTGTAAATGTGTTTGTGGCATAATGGCATCAGCTGAATGTGGTCCTGTTATACGTGAAGCTGTTGCATTGAAGCTCTCTTGTGTTCCACTGCAAGTTACATTTGCTCCGTTGTGTCGGCGAGACTCAGCCCTGTTCACTTTAGCTGTACGGGCAAGAAAATACAATTGTTTATTGTATACTGTAGTTATAGCATTCAGCTGAAATAAACTGAGTTGTTAACAGTTACAAATCCATTAAAGGTTATTATATACTGCATATATAATGTGTGTTGTATGTAATCAGGAACATATGGCTGTCCATGTGTCCATTTTTAATAGTAACTTGAAGCGGTTTGCACTTGTGTACATGCATGTTTACAAAATTACCAAAACTTATAATTAACCTACTACTAAACAAGCATTGCCTTATACTCACTTACCTCAAAGTCATATAGAAGTCTCTGGGAAAAAAACATCTCAAATAGCTGTATTCTTGTTTTTGTCAAGATATTCAGGTTCATCGTAATAATAATTGATCTTGACTAAAATAACAGTATGGCTCTGTGCCTTGCTAGGTTCTGGAGTTCAGAGTTTCAAAATAGAGATTTTCAAAATAGAGAGATATGGATCGATACATGTTCCAGTATGAACATACAATTATTTGGGTCTAATCTTATACAAATGCACAAATTATGGTTTGGGTGTAATCGTAGACTATGCTGACAGTAAGAGCACAGTAAAACAAAGTCGGCCTTATCTGTTGACACCCTTACCTCTTTGGCTTAAACATCGACAGTGGGCCACAGAGACGGTGAACACCACAAAGCCTACAGAGGCTACAGTGCTCCACCACGATCGCCCCACGCTGCGTTCATCTTCACCTGTAAGTAGATAAGGACATGTCATTCCCACTTCAACAGCATGAGGCTGCAGACCTCATATAACTTGACCAAGTATACTTACTTATTAAAGCAACTGTAATGTTGACGTTTGTCTGGATCGTGCGTCTGCTCTGGAGAGCTGAGAACGTGCAGGTATAGGTCCCTGTGTGCTCCTGAACATCTGGATCTAGAAGCCAAAGAGATCCATCACCCTCAAGAACCAGGTCCTGGTCCAGCTCAGCCTGGCCCTCCCAGAGGTTAAAGGTGTGTCTGGTTCTGCTGTCATACCGGTATATGACTGCAGGCTCACTGGATGTGCTGAAGGTCCATGTTAGGGTGAAGTTCGAGAGGTTGTGTGGGGCGATGCACGGGATAGAGAATTTATGTCCTTCTTCATTTCTAATTTCCTCTGAAAGACATTTGAACAAGAAGTATAAAACAATTGGTTTGTCTGTTGCTTCCCTTTTACAGAAATGTTGCGCATGAACATTGCAATAAAATACAAAACCTGGAATTTGAAAAGGCTTTTTTGAGTGAAAAGTAAAATTGTTAATGTATTATTATATAAATATTAGATGAATTAATAGACATGTACATGTACATAGACATTTAATACATTCAATTAAATAAACAGTAGAATGGGATAGGCAATATAGTGAACATTTGAAAGACCTTTATAAAGCGTAATACGTGCTGTAAAAGCATTAAGGACTTTAAAGTGGCTAAATGCAATATAATTAACAATGTCAGATATTGCCACTATGGGTTAAAAGCGGAGATATAAACGCCACTATATTTAATTGATAAATCAAATCTATAAAATATCATAACTATTTCCTTAATAATAGAGAATGTTACTTTTTTTTTCTATGATAATATACCTTGATTCTTTCTGGATGCGATCCACACCTGAGTCTTATCTGCAGATGTGAAAGTGCAGATGTAGGTGTGATCAGAGTGATTACCCAGAATCCTTAGCGTGCTCTCGACAGTGTACATGCCCTTGTGATCAATGGTTCTGGTGGTAGAGTTCAGCACTTGCTCTGTGGGCGGTGGGTCAGTGGCCCATGCCACCTGAGGAACAGGGTAGATGTATTGAGAGGAACAGAACACCATCTCTGCAGTAATCTCAATGTTCACTGACTGGATGAGAGCTGGAACAAAGCAGACAATATATTGCAACGTTGTTACTGTATATTAGCACGTTCTAAACACATTTGATGTGCAATATTGTATCCACTTTAACAACATTTTTACTAATTAAAAGTTTCCAAATAAACAAAACGATGAATCATCATTTTAATGTATTTATTGAAATACATTTTTCTTATGACAGTTACTAACATTAGTTGCTGATGAAAAAAATAACATAATGGTTACACAGACCTTTCACTTCCAAGTTGATGAAGTTCTCATGGTTTCCCTTCTTCGTGCTGGTGTAACACTTGTACCTGCCCTTGTCCTGAACTTTGACCCTCTTGAGGAGGAGAGAGGCATTTCCGTGTGGGATCTGGGAGTTAAATAAGCAAGTCCTGCCACTAAAGTGCTTGTTCTGGAGGCCAAACTGGTCCTTGTTGTAGTAGTAGCTGTGGACAGGGATCTGCTGCTTGTACCAGTGGATTACCACCGTGCCAGTGGGCCTGAAGCTGCAGGGAAGGATGCAGTCGTCTTGAATGACACAGGTCACATTGGCCTCTGAAACGTAATACATTCCGTTTGTTTATTATTATGTATTAGTCTATACTATTATGTTGTTAGCTACTGTTATGCAGACATAGGATCAGTTATTTTAGTCAACCAAACCTTATGATAAAGTTGTTTCCCTAATGTATAATGCTGCGTAGTACAACCTCAACAAGGATTTTGTCAAAGTCAAAAGTTACGACTGCTGAAAGTTCTAACAACACATAAAATGCAGTTCATTGTCATCATTATTTAGGTTACACTCCTTAAAAATAAATGTTGTGTGGTGCCAACAATAAATAACAATTAGCAATTAGCATATTTGTAACTGCCACTTCAAAACTAGCCTACAACATGTACATGTACTATGCCAAGATGAATCAGCCTGTGACGTCACTACTATGAAAATACTGCACAGCAGTGTGGTTAATGTAGTCCACAGTTAACTTCTCAGTAGCATACTTACATTTCTCAATAATATAGTGAGGATGTGATACACACTATATATACAAATATATCTATTCATGTGTACGGGATGAGTATGGATTTAATATTATTTTAGCTATACAGATAGAACAGTAATAATTAAGGGTTGTCTTTTCACAACTCCAGTTAGTGATTTGCACTCTGTATAGAATAGGTCTATTAGTTAAACAAAAATGCTTTCTAGCATAGCCTACACCATATCAAGAATATACATTTAGCAATGTTTTTGCATATGTCTATTTTTCTTTTAAATAACATCTTAATAATAACATTTATTTGGTTTTAAAATGTGGATTTAAAATTGTGAACACCTCAGAAGCTCCTGTTCTGTTCAACCAGTAAACTATCTAATAAGGCCTACGTTTACCGCCCCTATACAGCAAAATCTTTTTTATACATTCAGTTAATCTATAAACTCATTTATTAACAATTATAATATCTTAAAACATCAGCAGAGATTTTGTCTTACGTTACCTTTAGAGTCGGCCAATGACAATATCCCAACAGAGATGAGAACCAACATAAATCCTTGTGTCCCTGCCATTTCAGTTGGGTCTCAGGTGTTTTTCCTGCATCAGTACACAGCAGTGTGTACACACAGGGCTGAATGTGTGTGTGAACACACATTAGTGTGCAGTGAACTGTGTGTGTTCTGTGATTCCAGTCCCAGATCCCCTCTTAACACTAATGAAACACTGACTAATTAACTAGGGATGTAGAAGTTTAACCAGACTCCTGACTGTAGACCACTACTAAAACAGATTGGACCAGCACCATTTACTTAGAGGATAACAAGTATACATGTTATGCTACATGGGAAAACATAATAATGTATTTATTAATCAGCAGTGATTGGCTACTGCATAACGAACAAATGTTTTGAAAGTCATTATTAACTTTATTAAGCAACAAGAACACCATGAAACATCTCTTTGCTCATATTCAGTTACAGCAGTTCACATATAAAAAATATTGTGGGGTCCCAAAGTCTGAGTCCACTACCTCTACATCTTAATATGTATCTCCTTCTGTTTCTTTTTGTTGTCCTCCATTTCTACATTAGTTTGATTCCTCTCTTTCCTTACAGGCATTTCACCTACACGCAACTTAGCTTGAATTGATCTCCCAACAAGTCAAGACAACATATTTTTGTAAAAAGTCAAATTCAAGGTGCTATTGGCCTCAGAGTTTGACATTTTATAATATAAATTACTAAGGACTTAATTTTTAGTAAATTAGAGGAATTACATAATTCTTTTTTTTAATTGAAAGATTCTTTAACACCAATACAGTAGACTACAACAGTATGTTGGACTATAATTTGGGATCAAAATGAGATATAGCTAGTAAGTAGACATAATTATATTAAACAATATAAACAAAGAATAATGCCCTTTTACACTAACTTATACTACAATGCTGTAGACTAGGACATACAGTATATTGAAGAGGGTCATTAATGAGCAAGAGCTATTATGTGCAGCAATGGTGACCTCTAGAGGTGGACTTGAGCAATGGCACATATGTACTAGCCAGTTAACATAGTTGCTATAACCGGCTATTGTTCATACAACAGATGTTGTTGACAGATGTATGTCTGCATGTGGGTTACATGTCAGATGTCTTACAGGCGGTGGGCCTGGTAGCATTATCATCTCTGCTTCCAATCAGCCTTAATCCCATTTTCAAAGAGGCAGTACCACTAGAATGGGTTTATGCTGCTGCACTCATAGATGCTGCTTTAGTTTCTCTATAGGTTTGTGTTGACTTTCCTCTGATGGTTTACTATAGACTATCTTTTCCTAATAAAAACAAATTAAAAAACTAAAAAGATCGCATTACTAGCACTATTAATAGTGTTCATTTAATGTAGCCTATTTATTGTATGTATTTAACTCTTTGGGGTCTAAGGAGATTTTCCCTGCGCTCTCACTTTTGACCGCAAATCGATAGGATAAAGGGGCGCAAAGTTATTTATCATAATGTTTGATAAGCACTTACTCGTCGCGGGCGACGAGGCCGACCTCAGAGAGTTAATTAAGTTTTAACATCTATGTGATTGTCCTATATACGGATGAAACAGGTGCATCCCATAGACCAGAGGTTGTCAACAGTGCTATAGGTCACCCTATATTATTGTTGGCCCAGCAACTACATATTTTATACCATATGTGATAGGGGGTCCGTGTGCAGTGTTTATATCTGCCAAGGCCCGAAAAACGTTGATGACCTTTGCCATAGACTATAGCCTTTGGACGGTGCATCGTGGCCCCTTTACAGCGACACCTACACGACACACACAGGCCCTTTTTCATTAGTGCAATTTCCCAAGGAAAATACTGCCATGCACACCTCTGAAAAAGTAGGCCACATGGGATTTTTATAATTATCTGGTCAAAATAAGGATGAAACCTGTTGTAGGTATTATCCGACCCACTGATGCCCGTTTGTAGGTTACGGAAAGATTTCAGCAACCACGTGTAAGAAGATTAGAGAGGAATTAACAGAATTCCTTTGTCATGAATAAATTGATGTTTGGTTTTAAACTAGACGGTGGGGACAGAAGGGAGCAGAGGCTGCGTCAGTCGAGGTACAATCACGGTCCCCCAAAAGCGTGCTTTGATTAACATCACTCAGACAAACTTTAGTCTTATGCGCAGCATTAATTAACGGAGATGATACAGATGGACAATATCATCGCGCGGCGGGGCTACAACTAGCGCTGCGGGGATATGGATACGGCGACAGAGAGACAGCGGGGACAGCAGACACTGACGTCTGGGAGAACTGCTGAATGAGATACTGACACGGCGGGAGAGGACCTTCTCGGGTTCCTCTTGGATCCTTCTACCTTTTGCACCATGAAAGTGGCCCTCCAGGCCCTCAGACTGATGTGCTTGGCCGGGCTGTGGCCTGTCACCCACCTCGACAGCAACCGCTTCCCTAACAAGAGGAGACACAAGGATGTGTATGGAGGAGAGAATCATGCCAAGCAGAAGCACGGAGGGTGAGAGCTCTTTTTCTTTTGTGTGCAATCGCTGAATTCACCTTAATATTTAGAATATGATTTATTTTTCCCATAACATTTATTATGCTGAACTGCAGTATAGCAGGCATAGACAAGCAGTCAGCAACAAATGCAACTATCAAATGAAACTATCATAAACCCATATTAGGAAATATATAAGAGTGGTAAGTATAGCCTACAGTAGACATCACACAGTGTTTGTGTAGACCTACAGCCTACAGAGACACTTATGTAACTACTTGCTGTGATTACTCATGCAACATGATGCCCAAAAATCTGCTACTTTTTTGTCCCTTGGTGTATTGTCAGGATATGTCTTATCATGCATGTCTTGACATTATGTGTTTATTATTAAAAATGTTTTTAATGAGACTGTTATATTGGCATTTATGTTTGTTATCACATGTGCCTGTGAGTTATGTGCTTGTTAGCACTGTATGTTATATTTTCTCTAATCCCTACAGGAGTGTTTTTCAACCTTCATCCAGGCCGTCATTGTAAATTAAATTGGTTCTTAACTGTCCTGCCTGGTAAAATAAAGGTTACATTAAAATAAAATAATAAATAAATATGATTCAGTGAAAAGGCCTTGGCAATTCTATGGGTAAGAACAAAATTATGCATGAAGCCCATATTAATAAAACATGCAAACCTGGTTGAACTGACATATCTTACATTGAACATAGATCATGTTTGACCCTTAATGCAACACAAAAAAACACAAATCAAATCAAATCAAGGTACAGATATTGCAAAGTGAAAATGTATGATAATCATGCATCACTGCATTGATTAAGTGATTGTATAATTCTGATCATTGTTTTGTAAGACAAGTGTTTGTGAGAATATTGTTCTGTCCTTTGCATTACATTTAAGGCAGAATAAACATATTTAACTTATTTTACATGCATACTTTGGAATATAAAGCAGTGCTGAAATGTAACTAATTACCACTAATGCACTGATCTTCTTACTGTGTATACTGTTGTATGTTTTTGTAACCTGATAGAATATCTATAATATATTTGTCATGTTTACAGTCATGTGGATTTCAGGATGAAAAAGCTGGACAGTACCAAATCTTTGATAATTAAATCAGAGCAGCTGCTTCGAATTGAGGACCATGATTTTGCAATGCGTCCAGGATTTGGAGGTAAGGTCAAATGTATACCTTCTGCCCACAATAATATCAGTATTAACGTCACAAATTTGCTAAATGTAAATGTAAGCTACAGTGCCATAATTTTAATCACCCGATTATAAAATCACTGGCTGATCCAGATTGCCTGCGATTATATGCATTGACAATGGCTACCGCCTCTAATCCATTTTAACTACAGCAATCTGAAATATCTCTAGGAAAAAATTGGATAAAATATGACGTCAGGGATGGGTTGACATTTGAACACGACAAGACATAAGGGTCAAAAGCCAGCCAAGGATAGGATTAGCTTGTGGTCTCAGAGGTTACTGATGATGAGGTAAAGCTTGAAAGTAGAGTCATGTCTTCTCAGAAAGACAGTTATAATGACAATGACATACGACACGTCTATTTGAGACAGCAACACATAGCGCTGACCTATTTGTCACATTGTCATTGCATAGCTCTTTGCTTTGAGAGATGACAGACTGGGAGCAGCGCAAGGTACAGTGGTTCTCTTTTATCACCCATGATCATTGTAAGCTATGAACTGCTATCAATCACTAAAGTGGAACTAAGCAACTAAACAAACAACTAAGGCAAACTACTGGCCCAGAGTTGGGCAACATAACACAATCAAATAACAACAGCAAGGCGATAGCGCAGGTTGAAATGAGATGATTTAAACATGCACAATATTCGGCTTGTTGGAGCTTTAAACCTGATTCACCTTTGACTTTATAGGATTATCTCTTCCTGTTGGCATAGACGTCCAAGTGGAGAGCATTGACAGTATATCTGAAGTAAACATGGTATGTGTAACTAACTGTGTGCTTGTGTAATAGTACAAGTCTGCTTTTCCTCTGTGGGGTCTCATTGTTTTTTATTCTCGGTAGGACTTCACCATGACGTTGTACCTGCGGCATTACTGGCAGGACGATCGTCTGGCATTCCCCTCCGGTAGCAACAAGAGCCGTACTTTTGATGCTCGTCTGGTGAAGAAGATTTGGGTACCTGATGTTTTCTTTGTGCACTCCAAGCGCTCATTTATCCATGACACAACCACGGAGAACATTATGCTACGCGTTTACCCTGATGGCAACATCCTCTACAGCGTCAGGTAGAAATAAAGGAATTGAGACAAAGTTTGTGTCATTAACATTTCATAAACGGGACTCTATTGCTGAAATAGCACGTGTGTTTGCATGTATCCTCTATTGTGGTGCGGGGAGAGTACATACTTCAATTCATATCGTTATTGTGCTGATTTCTCTAACAGTGAACTGTATTGTAGGATCACCGTGACTGCTCTTTGTTCTATGGACTTTAGCAGTTTCCCTCTGGATACACAGAATTGCTCTCTGGAGCTGGAGAGCTGTGAGTATCAAATAGCAGATATACTGTAGGTCAAAGGTCAAACTGTCGTTTAAAATGACAAAGGAAGCTTCATACAGGGGGAAACAATTATATTGTACCACTACCATGACCCAATAAAATAAATAAACACTAAACAATACTAAATGTGCACAGCTATCGCATGAAAAATAACAATGCAAATGTCAAAATCCAGAAGTATTCGTTCTTGCTGGTGAATATACAATATGGTTCTGTAGTGGTTTTCAGATTTATTGGAGTTTACATTTCATGCTGCTGCTGTTTAAGTGAATAATGAATGCTGTACACTCAAATAGTGTGTTGAACAACAATTTTGTATCTAAGTGAAATTAAGTTTTATATAGGTAACATCAGCAAAAATTATATTTACATTTTAACATGACTTCCTTGATCTTCACAACATACTGTAATACTGATGGCATTGTGGCATATGTACAATGACATGCAAATATCTGAACATACAAAAGCCTGGTCTTTTACATTAAGTAATAATGACTATTTCCTTATCCTCAAACTCTGGCCATCATACACATCTGTCTTTCACTTCAGGCTTTATGAAGGCGTAACAATCTTTTTCATTCTGTCCTTGCAACCCTGAATGCACTTATACAATTTGGTCACAGAGGTTAAGTGATTTTGAGAGTCAGGACTGCATGACCCTAAGCAGCTTAAGGAGAAAGATTCCCACGGATATGTTAAGAGAACGGCAGTTGCAAATGTTGCTTGTTGATAACCTGACAACCTTTAAGAGTGTAAAATCACACACATTGTACGTTGTAACCCACTCACACATAAATGCATTGCCTCAGAGGAGAATAGTCCGTGCTGAGTCGGGTTTAATTAATGCATGGTCTCATCTCCTCTGAGCCAACACATCCATGTCCTTCTAAGATAGGTCACATGTGAGTTATGTCATCCTTAACGCCCCCCCCCCCCTCCTCTCTTGAAGATGCATACAATGAGAATGACCTCATGCTCTACTGGAAGAATGGGAACGATTCATTAAGGACTGACGAGATCGTTCTCTCTCAGTTTTTTATTGAAGAATTCCACCCTTCCTATGGGCTGGCCTTCTACAGCAGTACTGGTACAGTATGTAAAGCTTTGTGCTCCTACAGTGATGACTTGGGGCTCTCTGAGATGTCCCACCGTTGTTGGAGCAATCAGAGAGGTCCTGTTCTCACAGTAAGTGAGCCACAGTAGAAGCATGACCTCAAAAGAGTAACACGTTTCCTCATCATGGAATGACAAAACATTCTGTATGTTTAAAATATGCATTTAAAATGTATACATTGTTTGATTTCTTTCCATGATGTTTGTTTTTAAATACGTCATTCGCATTTAAAAAAATAAATTCCATTCTTCATGTTTTTGATAATGCTGACAATTTGGCATAATAGTGTATAATACTGTATCTGGACTTTAATCAGGGATGTCTGGTCTGTCTGGGTTTCAGTTTAAAACGTTGGCAAATACAATTTTCATTTAACTATTAGAAAATGACAGAATGACAGATGTGTTTGTTTGTTTGTCTGTCTTTCAGGTTGGTATAATCGGCTCTACATAAACTTCATTCTCAGGAGGCACATTTTCTTCTTCATGCTTCAGACGTATTTTCCCACCATGCTGATGGTTATGTTATCCTGGGTGTCTTTCTGGATTGACAGGAGGGCCGTGCCTGCCCGAGTTTCTCTGGGTAGACAACTAAGACTCTCAATATGCAGTTAACTAAAAAATTGAGATGAGGTGTTCACAAAGGTTCACAAAATAGCAACTTAAATAAATCTATTTGCCAATATGTTGCAGTAGGCTATTCTACTGGTAGAGTACATCTATACTTGAGTCTAGACTAATTGTTTTGTATAGATATATTGTATGAAACAAATCTGAACACATAACAGGCTATACAGATCAAAAAGCTAGACCTGACCTGGCGTTGAATAATATCATGAAAATATGTCTACGATTTCTTTACTATAATAATTTTATAGAAGAAGACTTTCTCTAATCATGAATACATTTAAGATGCTGTATGTATGATATTATACTTATACATTTAGTGTAAATTCTTAAAGATGCTATAGACATCTGTCAGATATAAGTGAGCCAAGTGCTCTAATATGTTGTCTGGTTTAAATACCCTGCCTCTAAGATTAGATTTCGTCAGCTGCCAAAATAATTGAGACCAATCAGTGTTTATTATCCACGATTGGTCTGGCGAATCTATCTGGCCTTTCAATCACATGAATAGACAAACACTGCCATAACAGGGTTGTCAATGGCCCTTCGCAGTGGACCAACGGGCTCCAGACGGCGCAAACAGAGGAGGCGGTTGTTTTTTCATGTCGTTGATTTTCAAACTCATACTCTTTGTTTTTAGATCGCTCTCATTGCAACTGTCAATGTTTAAAAGCTTTTATAACGCTACTGTGTCATTTTTCCGATGTGTGCCATTTGTTTATTTCCAGGGATCACCACAGTTCTGACGATGTCCACCATCATCACAGGCGTCTCTGCATCCATGCCGCAGGTGTCTTACGTCAAGGCTGTGGACATCTATCTGTGGGCTAGTTTCCTCTTTGTCTTCTTGTCCATCATTGAGTATGCAGCTGTAAACTACTTTACTACTGTGGAGGAGATGAAGAGGCTTAAAGGGGAAATGGTAATTTAGGCTTGATTATCAAAACGTAGTCTGCTGCCCCCTGGGGGTTGGTGTAAGAATACAGTGATTCTCAATCTGTAAAAAGTTGCAAGGTGTTTTTAGGGCCTTGTTATGTGATTTATTTAAATGTTTTGTTTTGGCTATCTTTAATAAAATGTGATATTATTCAAGTAGTTTGCATTCACTAATGTAATCCTACATCTTAAAATGTTCCAGTTCCACAAGACCACCTGAAATGTTAATGTTTAACTTAGTCTTTCCTCTACAGGTAACTTTCACTCGGGCCAACCAGGCCATGGCCTTTGATGGCTGTTTCCATGATGACATTGACCTGGCCTCTTTTCCAGAGGTCTCCAGTACCCCCAACACAGAGAGGACGACACATTCTCAGAGTTTAATGGCGGATTCCCCGCCCACAGAGGGGGCCAGGCTATGTCGCAAACACCCCCTCATGCGAAACATCAACTTCATTATGAGCAACAGCTACATGATTGACTCTTATTCCAGAATCATATTTCCCATGACTTACCTGCTGTTCAATATAATTTACTGGAGTATGTACACATAGGCAGTAGTCTATACATGTCCCCATACAGAATGCAATAAACCACCCACATTTTCGGTAAAACAATGGTACTTTTCCGTTCTGTGGAAATCTGCACAGTTTCTACCACTGCGTGATTTCAAATGGTGGAACGATATCCTATCATAAATGGTAGAGCAAGCAATTCTGTAGAAAGATTGTTGATAGTTGAACTAATCAAAACAAGAACTCATCTCCCTTCAAGCATAGAGTTCTTCCTTAGAAGCTCCGCCATTAACACTGGACAGGCATTGCGGTTTGCCATTTACAGAACCAAGGCTGTTTGAAACAGCATGCGCACGGAACGGGCATTTAGCAGACTGGGGGAGATTCTAGCTGAATTTCATTCAAGTATGTGGAACTTACGATCGCTGATTGCTAGTATGTGGCATATAGCTGTGTGAATATTTTTTTCTTCACCAAAAACAATATTAATAACATTACATTTACACATCACATTACAGATTAAATTATTCACATTTTTGTAAAAATACCTGCAAAATAATAAATTAGTTCAAGAGTATCAGCCTAGAAGTATCAGCCTTTCTTCACAGTGGATGTTACATAAAAAGCATAAAATATATGGTCTTACAACAAAAATCTTTATAACAGATTAATTAAAATATTCTCCAAAAATGATGTCAAAGACAAATCTTGTTTAATGTGCAGATGGCCCGTGTAGGAAAACCTTTTCACATATTGTATATCTCCATGAATGCAGTTGACATGGTACTAGCATACTTTCAGTATTAATGGATTTATTCATATTTATACATATTTTACAAATATTCATTTTACAGTGTACATTTTTGCATTCTGTCGTTTTAGCAAAATGATGTGCACAATTAGGCTGTATCATAGAATCATATATGATCACACACTATTATAAGGTAATATAATCTCTTTTCAAAACAACATGGCCGTATGCTCATGACAGGGTTCACTCAGGTCTTTTGTGCTTCAGTGACAACACCTGTTAACAATATTTGAAAGCATTGAGAGCCTTAAGGGCGCACCCTTGGGCACACCTTTAATAAGAAAACAAAAAACAAAGGCACATGAATTGCATTACAATAGCGTGCACTGATCATACTAGAAGTATCCGGAATCATTATCAGCTTTAGTGGCTACACAGGTTCATAACTTTTTAGGCTATACAGTAAACAGTTGAGTGAGATTTGTTTGATGTGTCATTTCGTCACAGAGTACCTGCAGCACTCTAAGTGCAGCATTGCTTGACGTTTCTGGGGCGTGACGCAAGCGTCATCTAGTGATGCCGTGGAAGTTAGTCAACTCACATTAGTCAGTCCTTTGTGTTGAGTTGAGTCGTTTTGTCTGGGAACCATTTTTACCACTGGAGCTAGAATGATTTGGAGCTAATTTTAGATGATGGTGATACATATTGCTTGGATATGAAGACAATGTTTGATGTGGTTCCAACGTCTTGCCAAAGACGACCACATTCTCACAGATCAGGTATTGTCAGGTACTGTAACATACAGTTTTTTGGCTTACTAACCTATTTTTTTATTGATTTTCCTAATCATTTGAGAGGAAATGTAATGTAGCCTACTGAATAACAATAGTCAAATTAAATGTAAGTTACAATAACACAAGAGCCATCATTGAGCCACTATAGGACTACTGTATGTAAAACTATGTAAAGGTTATCATTTTTAATACATGTTCTGTATTTGATTATGACATGCCTTACACTTTCTGATTTACATTGCACTGAACTGAACTATATCAAACTATTTAGTTCCACTTTATTGTTCTGCTGTAGTGCACATTTTACTAGGGTGTGTCACAAATAGCAAAGAGATGTTTGCTTTCAGGTAATTCATTTCTTTAAAGTGAGATGTGATATTATTCCCAAAATAGGTGACACACGCATACACTACACTACACTACACACAATGTACTGTATACCATAGATATGAGTATGGCTGGATTAACCAAGCAGAGGGCCCCTGCCTAGAGGAGCTTGGAGATGGCCTTGACGTTTGCTGCCTAAGAATAGAACTAGGGCCAACCTTGACTTGTTAATGTTAAGGGGCCCCCAGGTAAAAACAGCCAGCCCTTCTAGTATAGAGCACAAATGCCATTTGTGGGGCCAAACAAGGACCCAGAAACACCCATTGCATTTTTCAGTGCGCTTAAAGAACGAACATCTAGTGGACCGTATTGTACTATCTTACTGACTTCGCCTTTAAAATTATATTGTAAGCTTTGATATTTTACCATTGATATTTTTAGCATGACACTTCAATGTTGTTTTGAATCATTATATCAGAAGTGCAATCTGACAAGTTGTTGCTGTACATGAAACTGAAAACATAGTGTCTGGTTCTAATGTCATTGAACGTTTCAGATTGTGTTCCAGTAGGTCTATGTAAAGCTCTATTCAAACAGACTATACCTATGTGTCCGCCATATACAGAATGAAATACAGCAAGTCGAGTTCATGTGGCGGTTGGGTCCATGTACTGCTGCTACTCTTTGTCCTTAAAGGTGAGTTATTACATGAAAGCCAGATTTATAATTTAAAGCATACTTTTGGGTGTAACAGGTGATTAGGCATTATTTGTGCAGTTGAGAAAACTCTTAATAGTTCAAGCACAGAGTTTTCAATGACGTGTTAATCAAGTTAATTATCCAAAGGTATTTGAAAACCTGCTAGTCAGGTTTGAGTATTTGCTGCTTTAAAAAAGTCTTGACAGTTCATAAAGGTGTAAATTAGGCATACCTAAAATATAGAAACTATGGATTTCCAGATAAAGTTTAATGCCCCTCGATCCTGATCCGAGTCACTTACAGTAATATTGAGTACGATATCGAGTCCAATCCAATAAGCCTATTTGTATTTTCCTAAATAGTTGCACAGTCGATAAATCATTAAAATATACAGTAGGCTTGACAATTAATAGATCTGCAATGCATTAAATCATTTTAAATGTATTTAAATACAACCTATTTGTATACAGAGTACCAATCTCATTCCAGTGTTAATAAAACTGCATTCCTCACTGTGATTGAGGAAGAAACTGGGAGTCATGTTTTGTGTAAGGAACCATCAGCCTTGAACAATGCTTTCCTAACTCTGTAAAACATATTGTAACGTGGGATATATATATACTGTATACTGTAAATATAAGGAAATATTACACGTTAAATGTTGTCATTGATACATGCATTAGTTAGAGTGGTTTGGTTTAAGTTAAATTGCAAATTAGACGACAACCAATCTATTGTATGACCTACAGTATATGCACGTTAGAAATCTGCTGCTGATAGTGTGGCCTGGGTAGGTTAGACATTGCTGATGCTTGTCAGTAGACCTACGCGTGTAAATTACATTAATAAGATCAGCCTCATGGATTGGTTACAACTGTCCACGTATCGGTGCCATCCCTACTTAACCTCTTACGTGTGACGTTTCCCTTCTAAATAATATAACAAATAAACTAAATTACCAAATTTGGACTGTACTGTGTAGGCATGTTTTGTTAAATATTTAGCATTTACACTAAAAGTAGTATTGACACCGCTTGTTGCTCGTGCAAGAGAAATGCACATGAAATGCACGCGCAGCTCAGAGCGTTGGACTACGTCGCATGATTATAACATCAGGACAAACAATCGTCCAAAACTGACATTGACATTGTTAAAAAAATATGTACATAAGCACCAAGATAATAAGTGCAGCACCTGAAATGTTTTTTGTGTAGCAGTTAAACTGATAAACAATGTATGAATGGGGTGTGTACAGTTGGTCCTATAGGCTGCAGTACCACCCGTCGCTACACGTCACAGCTAGAGTCAGATCCTGCACCACTGTGGTTATCTCATGTGTGTACCCTTTGTAATATGTCCCCTGAAAAAAATTCTTAGGACTTAGGTTCAGCTTAAAGGATTACTCGGTTGTACACTGTAAACAACTAAACAACTAAAAATACATAAACTCAATGTCAAAAGAAAAGCGCTATTTACCATTTAAATAAAATGCAGCTAGTTCAATTCATTTTGTATATTTTTTTAAGAAAGAGTAAGAAAATTTGTCACGGCATCAAGGAATCAAAATGTGTCTTGGAAACAGGTAAACGTTAAAGCATTAATTAATGATTATTCTGCATTATTGTAAAGCATTAACATGTCTTCTACTTTATGTACGTTTTAGGTCCCACAACATACTGTACTACTATAGCTAACACAATCGCTCGAGGCCAAAGTAAGGAACCCATCCACAGCAGAAATATGTGACACTGGTGCATGCTTGCACATTTGCATATGTGCATGTATTAATCATATAATAACAACTATAAACAACAATAAAAACATACATCACATGGAAACATGCAGTAATTGTTATACAAAATCATAGGGCTGCTGTATGTTGATGTACTTTGTACAAACACAACAAAAACACACAGTGGAAGTTTAAACTACTACTATTACTACAACTTCTAACATCACAAAATGTGCAAATACATTGTAAAGAATATGGGGATTAGCAGTATAAACATGTATTACTAAGCAAATGCATTTAATGGTATTGAAATGTAAGGTACAATAAACCATGTTGAGTAACAATTCAGATTTTCTTTTACAGCTACTACAACAGCTGCTTCAACCAATGCTGCTACAACTGCTACAATACCCTCTACAACTACAACAGGTACCAAATAAATTGTAGAATAATGTGGATGACCAAAAACACTATTACTGATTATATACTGCTATCACACTGATGATGTCATGTATGTACAACAAACATAATTTATTTTCATCAGAATTCAGATTCAGATTACTTTACATTCTTTTTGAGTTTGTTAGGAGCTGTTTGCTTTTTCTATAACAGCATGTTGTTCTCATGGAATAAGAGTATCACTCACTACAAAAGATGTTAAATAAATAATAAAATATTGAGGATTACTAAAACTTGTTTTACTAATCATACTATAGCTAATTACTGTTATTATGATATTAATTATACTAAATAAAATAATGTATATTCAGAATTTAGATTATGATCCATGTAATTTATTAGTGAAAAAGTCTGATTTCCTTTACAGTTACTACAATAAAAATGTTCAATGTAATGTCAAAACCAGAATCAAATCAGAATTAAGATTCATGTAAGATCTGTCTGATTCCCTTCAAAGTTTCTACAACCTAAATGTCCAATACAATTTTAGAACCATCAATACTACAAACATCACAAAATGTACCAAATACATTGTGAAAAAATGGGGATTAGCAGTATAAACATGTATTACTGAGCAAATTAATTTCATGGTAATATAATTT
>JAODOY010032093.1:0-22022 GCA_025399855.1 Forbesichthys papilliferus | reverse complement strand
ATACACAGTATATAATTTGAATTATGTATATATACTGTATATATAATAATTTATAATTACTAATGATCTAATGTTTTGTTGACCTAATTCCTTGATGCTGACTGACACACCTCCCTGTCTGTACAGATATTGACGAGTGTGCTGAACCAGGAGTTCCAATCCATCCATGCAAACACGCCCGCTGTATCAACACTAAAGGCTCGTACAAGTGCCTGTGCAACCAAGGTTTTGTGGCCACGCGAAGGCCAAACATATGTGTTCGCCCCAGGACACGATAGCCCTTGTCTATCACTCTGTTTACCCCCATATTTATCCAACACACACAAACATGCAAGCACCTGATGCATCTCTGTATCATGGTTAAACGTTGTTCTCATTGTGGGCATGTCCCATAGATTTTCTCATTGGCAGCCAAATCAAGATGGCTTATTGGAAATGTACAAAAAATGTTTGTCTACTCCTCTTTAATAATCTCTTTGCACTTTTTTGAAAGAATGAATTAACACAAAGGCCTAGGTTTGCTTTTTGTTCCTCTGTAATTATTGTTATTTCTGTTAGGGCTGTTTATTAGCGTTTAGTGTACATTTTATGATTTTACTATAGTTATTTTCAATTGTTTAATTAGGAAATGTTTAAGTGCAATGCCAATCAAATGTATGAAGTCAGTAGTTCTAACTGTTTAGTAATGTTAAGCTTTAACACTAAAAAAGTTCATGTTCTGTAATGAAGCTATAAACACCATAACAGTTCCATGCAATTTCAGTAAGGGATACTCACAGTCGCTATTACAGTACAATCAGAGTTTCTATCAGGAGGCTTTAGATTTGTTGAGATATTGTTAAATATGGACTGGACATATAGGAATACTATAAACTTTTAGAATGTGTGGTATTTCTGTTTACATCCTCTCTTGGGAAATACATGTTTATATGTTTTGTAATTTGGGAAATATCGGTCTGAAATTGGTAGCATATTGATTGTACAGTTTGTTTAGTGGAATATATGAAAGACTGGTGCGTATCTTCCCATGTATTTTGACTGATGTATAGCATTGGACCTTTATGTTTTGTATGATTTTGACAATTGTGGGACTTGAATTAGCCAAATACAGTTGGTGTACTGTAACTTATTTCGGCTAAACATGTGCAGAAAAGGCATATTCAGTCTCTTGTTAAAGTCCCTACAATTGTGTGCATTTTAAAACCAAAGTTGTCAAAATTGTAATTAAATCAGATGTTAAAACACATTTTTTAGTCTTTTTTTGTAATAAAATGGTTACTGGTTTATTTGCTGCTTCTTTGATCTCAATTTAAAGGCTGTCAACACATTAAAATAGGAACATGCCCTTCAATTCATAATAGACCAGGTTGTACAGTACCTTTAAATATCCCTTTATATGCCACTTTTGTTTGAATTAAAATTAGATGGAGTTAGCTGCAGTACCTACTGTCCTACATTCTAGTTTACCTTTATTCTCATGACTCATGTTTAGAAGGTTAAAAACTAACATATTTTTCAACATTTTACCAAGAGGCATTGTTTGTTTTTTGTTTAAATGTATATTGTAAGAGCTAAGAATGTATCCACCCACCTACAGTATATTGTGATTAAAAAAAGTGTTTATTATAATCATGTGAATAGGAAAACAATAAAAGCATCCTTCACTAGGGGGAGCTGTATGTCTTACAACTGTACTACCACAGAACTATATTGCAAATGTAATGTCCTGTCCATGTTTTACCATATTATCTATATTTAAATTATAGAACAATTATAGGTGGAAATTAGTTAAATCACATAATTACTAATTTCTTCTCCCAAGAACTAGACTATTGAACTTGACAATTTTAAATATGCATAGTTCAATTTGATACCACATATAATTAGCTTTTGACATAAGCTACATCAATGTAATAGTCTGTAACAGATCCAGATACAGTATATGTGGTGTCCCTTACCTTGCGATCTAGTGAGTCACGTTGCTGTAGCACTATATTGTCCCTATCTGTCCTGGTTTTATTCCGCCAAATAATTATATAATTTTAAACTAGAACACTGGGGTGACCTCAAGCAACTAGTTTAGGTAGAAAAAGAAAGGTGTGGGCTGGGAAGAGAGTGACAGAGAATTAACAAGAATCACAACAGAAATAGCCTTTGCGTCCTTGGGAGATGATTAAAAAATTGCAGGAGGAGTATAAATATATTTTATAGGTTGCGTTGACCAGAGAGTATAGCCCACTGGGTACTGGCAGCACAGATGGAATATGCATGCTTTAATTCTTATTTTTTAAATTGAGAATTTGAACTTCGAGAGAATGTGATAACATTTTTGTTAACGTATTGATAATTTATCCAACATAAAATTCAAAATGTTATACACAAACAGTAAATCTAGTTACATTGTTATTGGATTGTAACCATCATTTCTGACCTATATCCCACTTCCAGACGTATAAGTCAATCAATTGATCTAGTTAGGGGAACTGTTTAGTCAGATTTGTTCCTTTCTTATTGTCAAAGACAGACAACTCATTGAAACCAAAACAAGAACAGGCAGTGATATGCTTAAGATAAGACAACAATCTTGACCCCTGACAGAAAACTCAAGATGTTATAAAGATGTGTTCTCAAGACTGCTTCGGAATTCAGTGAATTCAGTGAATATCCAGAGACTAATAGTTGATGATAGAATATATGTATTTTGTGATTCCCCAGTAATATGCCTATAGAATCTGTCTGCTGACACATTTACTGGAATGGTAAGGTCTACACATTTTGTAGATTCATAATAGGACATTTATCTAGCCTAAATCAAGATCAGTATAGAGACAACTTATAGTGTTTGGGACTATCAGTCAACTTAACCTATTTTTCTCATTATAACCTTTTAATGTAACACTTCCAATGATCAGAATGTATGCTTTGCATTCAAGTGTGGAAAGGATGCATTACAACAGTTATGTGCCTAGACTATACTGCCCCAGAGGGGCAGTGAGTATACACGCCTTGAATATGTTATAGACCCAATAGATCTCCACATTCCCTCTCTACCTCCCAGTTGATGTTGTTAAGAGAGAACAATATGTGCCTATAGGGGGAGCGCCTGAGTACTCTGGTGCAGGGAGGAAAGGCGCATGTGTTTTAAACCACACAAACATTTATGTGAAGACACAAGCATTGTCCCTTTATTTTCGAATACATGAAGGTCCTGTTTGCTTGCATCCTCACATCAACCAGGCTGCTCCACTCTACCAACGATGTGCCTCGCCGCCCCCACCCTCCACCATCTCGGCCCCTCGGGCCCCCCTCTGGGTCCTGTTTAGGGTGAGAGGATACAGAGGGGTTTATCTCAAACTGCTGTTGTTTGCAGAAAGTGTCTTTTCATAAGCACTGTGCTGGCTACAGTCTGGCAGACCATAGCGGCCTTATATCCGCCATTCATCTCTTTCTCTTTGTTACACCGGATTGTGGATGAGCTCTCCACTGTGTATGTGGGTTTAGAAGTGGAGGGGGCTTATGGTGGATGTTTGGGTAAATACATGCTGGTATGTGTGTGTGTGTGTGTGTGTGTGTGTGTGTGTGTGTATGTGTATTTTTGATCAATGCAGGGACACTATGTTTAAATTACTAATGTTTCTAGCCCTGGGGAAGTGACAGACAGGATATACAGCCTGATGTATTTTGCACATTACAACCATGGTGGGTAGAAAATGTTTTTTTATCCACCATTCATTCAACCTGTGATATATGTATTTATATGCAAATCAATGCAAAACAGTAAAGTGTTTATAAAAAAGACACATTTTATGATCAAAGGTTTGTGAAACATTGTTAGAAATTGTAAAAGTAAAAAGTTAAGTGTCGAAACAAATAGACATTTTCTAGGATTTGCTTGTTTATCTCGACAGAACTGATTATTGCCCTTTGCCAAACAGGTCATGCAAGCCTAATTTTGCCAGCTTAAAGAGTAACTGCACCGTAAATTGTGTTGTAAACTAAATAATTGGACCAAACTTGATGAGATACATCATTGGTGGTGTATATTGAAAAAAAATCCTGTTTATAAAAATCTGGATTTTATGGGTTGGTTGGGTACTCTAGTGCACCATCATCACAATCAACTGATGTTAATGGGGTCCCCCCATTAAGTAAGGCTCAGGCAGTAAGGCAGTAAGGCTCAGGGTTGAAATGAAGATACACTTTAATCTATCTGAGATAAACTGTGGCATATTGTCAGATAAACATAACCATAAGGTAAACAATTAGTAACAACACATTCTCTGACAAAGACTTACATGTCTAACATGTACCTGTAATATGAGGACACATTCAATGAAGTCCCATAAACACAGTTCTTAACTAAAAAACGTGTCTGAATTACTATGCATATACTCCTGTATTGCATATTAACAAAATTAAACATGTATTTGTTTAGACCAGTGTGGTGTCTGTCCTGATATGTTTATGAGAGAAACAACTTAAGAATATTTGAAAAAATACAAGGGGCGTCACCAAGGCCCTATCATCAGGAGAGCAGGACTTCCACAAGGCCAAGCACACTTTGTATCTGGACTGGTCCAGGAGAAGACAAAAACCACCAGGGAAATTGAGGCCCAGGTCCAGGCATAGAAGCTCTGTGAATCCTGTCAGGCATGGAAGGATGCAAGTAGCTCTTTCCTGGCTCAGAGAGACCACAGGAAAAACATTGCCAGCTGGCCGAGATGTAGGGACATCAGTGGTCGGATGTATCAGCGCAGACAGAATCTGCTGGAAATTACCAGCCAGTTTCCTCAGACAAGAAAAAAAAGGTTAATTTCTTGAACCTGTTGCAGAGGTTGACCTCATCATTTGGAGGTCAATGGGGCATGCTGGGACATGGGCATTATTTGGATGCTGTACAGAAAAGTGCTACATAAACACAAATAATAAGAAAAAAATGCTTACATTTATAGATTCCTGGATCAGTACAGCAGCTGGTCATGGTGCTAAATATACATGTGTGCTTCTTTCTGGTCTAACATTTACAGTGAAAATACAGAGAGGTCATGTTGGAAGATGATACACTGTCGACAGATTTAACAAATGTAACAAATCTTTTATAGGTAGAAAGCAATGATTAACGCTGACTGAGGCAAGGGATAGACAGCCACAAGCTGAAGAATTTGATCTAAAGCAACATTTGAATCACAAGACAAATTCCTACACAAACTGTAAAGTGAATCTAGTAAAACACCAAACTCAGATTTGAATATAGGTCTAAGTGGCATATTGTTTAGGCTACAAAAGAAACTAGTTTATTTATTTCCTGTTGGGGGGGGATAAAGTGTAATCTTAATTTATTATGCAATCTCATCTTGAATTATTATGATTAATATTTTTCTGGGATGAGTTGTAGAAGCCATGGTTTATAAGGCTACTGTCTCTCAACACATAGGCTAGCTAGTCTAGCGTATGAACATAGATCTCATTCTAAAACTCCAAAAAGCCACAAATGTGAACATATTATTTTCTGAGCTATTGGGAGAAAAATATTATTTTGAGCACATAGTTTAAGCACCAGGGACAGCACCAAATGCTGTAAATTATATTATGCAATGTCAATGACTGTTCTCTACGAGGAAGCAATAGTCAGGCATAGGCAGAGCTAGGTGCCGTGACGGAATGGCCTCCCCCAAAGAAAATGCTATTTTTATATTTTGTCCAGTAGACTGTTCCTTTTCAATTAGAAAAAAACAGTAGACTGTAGAAGATGTAGAGTATGCTTCTGCAGACTAATTTAGTCGCAGTCCCTTATTGGTAAAGAGATTATTATTTGAATGTGGTAGGCTATTTGCAGTCATATGCTAGTGCAGATATAGGCCGAATATGCATAATAATTAGGCTATATGATGCTGACATAGTAATTTAAAAGACTAATTGTATTTAGGGGAAAGATTTCGGCATCACACCTCTGCTCGGTATCCTAAAGTGATTGACTGCGTGGGGTCAGCCCCTCTCAACATCACCACGCTCATTCTTTCTTTCCCTGTTGAACTGGGGTGAGGAACGGCCATCGGATGCTCACACACGGGGAAGCTGCGGATATTCATCTTAACGGTTTCACATAATTTGCTTACTGGTACAATTACCCAGCCCATATTTTAAAGCTGTCGTTCGATGTAAAAATACGGTATTGATTTCGTAACATGCGGCGCTGCTAGGAGCGCTATATCAGATTCAAGGATGCGGATTTAACAGAAAACGGTATCACCTGGGATTGTAACCGTCAATATTGAAGACGTCTCCGCGACTAACAAAAAGAAGATTTTGTACATGTTTTTTAAAATATTTAACCATTTAGTGAGTAGTACATTTCGAGAGCGTCACAGACAAGCCAAAGCAGTGGGTAAGGAGAGTTTAATTTTCTAATACTACCGTACCGTACTGTAGCCTACGCTACGGAACTAATAACATCAGCAACCAGAAGGCTAATAATAATGTAATGGCGAAATTGTTACCCTGTAGAAATGGTTCGTTCAGACTGCTTTTGGCACATTCATCACGACTATGTGTTTATGTTTTTCTGTCTTGTTTGTCTTATTTAAGGGTTATGCCAAACTAGTCCCCGCTGCCAGAATTGGGTCCTGTGAACTGCTTTTGGCTCGTCACTGTGTAGTCAATGTAAACGTATTGGCGGTACGAGCAATTTCGGCACAACACCTCCTCAGGTGGTTGCCGTTAGCTGGAGGAGCCATTAGCTTTTACCAATATTGTATCGCAGTAAATGCATTTTTCTCAACACACTTGAGAGAGATCACGGTAGAAATAAGAAAACATATAGTGTCGACTACCCTGTTAAAACGTTTAACTGACTGGAATGCATTTCGTTAGGTATTTAGGAAATCCAGTAGGCTAGTCCATCGCCTTGCCTGGATCGTCCTCCTGCCTTTGTTTGAATCGGTGTCAAACCGAAGCCACATTTCTATCTGCGTGCTCGGCGAGGCTACCTGGGGAATCTGCTGCTATGTGAATCTGTGTGATAACTACGATTATGTTGAACACCTTCGCGTTATTGCTCCCTTTCGCGACTCAAGATCATCTTGTCCGCTAAAATATATTTTATGTTATACTTTCAGAAGATTTCCTGCATGGCCTATAGGCTGAGTCACAAAACAGACAACGTCACATAACATAAAGTTATAGTCTATTGTGAAGTGGAACTGCTTTACATTATCAAAAAGCATGAATAAGCACACCACCATCCCATGTTCAGCTATGTTGTAGGTATGTTGAAAGATTATATTGTCTACCACGTGTAGGTCATTAAGCAGGACCAGGCAAGGCATCCCTTTGAATTGGTATTGTTAAAATGCACATGGACTTGAATAATAGCGAAATGTATTGCTTATCAATAACCACTAAAAAGAAAGTTTGGAAATATGTAGTACTACAAGGCCACGTTGCATCATGACAAAAATATACTATACAATACATTGTCTATAGGCTTTTTTACCTACTGTAGGCTATGTGCTCCAGCTCAACTTATAATTCATTATACTTCTAAAACCAGAATCTGATTTTTGGACCAATATGGTAAAATTGCAGTATAAAATGAATGAGCATTATTGTATTTATATATTGTATGTATTTATACCATGTTTGTGTGACACTGACTATTTGCCCAGTCATGCAGAATAGAGTGGATTGTCTCAAGAGTGGTATTTATAATCACAAATACACGTTGACCTATAGCATCTGGAATATAAATAACTTTGTTTAGTGTTCTATTGTTTCACATGTGTGGAAATGGTAATAGCTTTAAGTAATATCATTACTCTTAGTTTTTTTTTTTGATTGTCGGGGTCATTTTTAATCTAGGCAATCTTCACCAGAAATGATGTGTTACAACCACAAATGGCTGCTGCAGGAATGGTGGTCTCATAGCAGGGGTCTCTCTATCCTAACCCCTAATGAATCATGGCTGTCTGTCTTTCTGCCTGCCTTAAAACACAAACCTATATGTAGTAGCCCTATTATTATAGCTACCCAGCTTTCATAAACCTGCTAAAATATTTGAGTCACGCGATTACATGTATAAATGTCACATGAGACATTTAGCTGACTGTAGAGGACATCCAATTATATTTTATAGTAACTATAATCTTGTTCTTCACACCTAGTCTTAGCCTGTTCCGTTCTTTAGCACTACGTTACATTATTGTCTCGTGCTGAATGTGTGATACGTCTGGTAGTAGATATTCATTGGCCACTTGGTCCACTTTAGTTGATTATGTAGTTCTTTCTAAATGCCTTTACTGTAAAATAGGCAGGTCTTCACTCAGTTAGCCAATGCTATGTCCCAGACTTTAGTCAAGAAAAGGCTGCTTTGGACTATTTAACATGCATCTTGTCACGTAAGTACGTGAGTACCTGTCATTAGAATCTCCAATGTGTTTTGAGTGATTATTTGGGATCGTATCTCACTTCCTTGCTCTAGATAAACACTAGCCTGTTTTCACTGATTATAGTCTGGAAACCTTGTTCACATTAGTGTTTTCACAGCCATCCTGCTGGCAGCCCAATCATGGTGGGCTACTATTTATGCTTCTATGTCAATCAGGGTGGGATAGTGTGATGACTTTGAAGATTAGCATGTTTTGAAATGGTGTAGAGGTAGATGAGGCGATCAAAACAGTTGTAGCAATGCCGATTGGTTAAAGGCTCTCCAATAATTTCAAACTTAACAAGAGGTCTACGCCCAGTAGTTGAAGCAACGACTGTAAACACTTCCCAATGGAGCGTGGTAGGGCTGCCCCCTGAGTCAATGAGTCTAATAATTAGTCGGTGCCCCTTCTGTTGATTGAGATTCTTCAAGTCAAGCAGTAATGTATTTTTTTTCTGGTTTTATTTCAGTGTGCATTAGAATTAGAGAACACAGATACTTTACAAAACTGTCTCCACAGCACAAGATGCATTACAATGAGGAATACACCAAATAAGTAATATCAATAGCATTTAGCCAAGTAAAAAAAAAAAAATTGAATTGTATAACCCAGAGTTGTAATATGAATGTGCATGCCAATTCATTGAGCTGTCTGGTGCTGACGTTAGTCGGCATGATTAAAACGGGGGAGATCATTTTATTTTCTAATGTTAGCTACATTTATCCATGGGACATTGATTTAATACAAACAAAGTGGATTTAATAATCGAGCACATGTAGGCTTAAAAACAATTTTGACAAACTTGAAATGAATGCCCCTTGATATCCACTGTCACAAGCCATGGAATATTGGCATCACTCAAACGGCACTGGTAGGCTATTACAACCGCAATTTTAACATGGACCTACATTAGCATGTACAGTTGGAATGCAAATATTTGCCCAGAGCAAGAGAACTGCCGTCTTCTTTCACAAGTGAGCTTTCAGCATTGGTGAGTGAACACCGCCTTTAACATCCTGACTGGCGGCTATACTGATGGCTTTGACTAGGCTGCTCTTAGTCTCGCAGAGTAAACCTTTACATACGTAAAGTCTGGGACACAGCGCTATGTCAGTACCCGCCTACTTGACAAGCAAGGTATTTTGATTGACATGCACAACGACCAACTACATAACTCAATGACCAAGTCGGACATTAAACTTTCATTGTGGAAAACTTAATACAAGGTTTACAGGCTAAGGTGTCACACAAACATGGTGTAAAAATATTAGGCTAAGGTTACTGATTAAAATGAATTGAACAATTACAATGTGTAAATAAAGCACTGCGCTATCATTGCACCTGATATTACGAAGACTTGCTTTGTAAGTGACAATGCTAACAGCCAGTGGAAATCGACTTAAGTTAAGTAAGTTCAAGTTAGTTTCAATAAGTTTTACTTATTGAAAGTCTTGAAAAAGAATCGATTCGACGCAGCCAACAACAATCTTGTGAATTCAAGCCCATATCATGCAAGAGTACTTTGGAATTAGGGCTCTTTATAACAAATGTCCTGTACATGCACATATTGTCTACCTTTTTAAAAATTGTGGTATTATTATTAAATTAGTTGGAAACGTTTTTATATGCCATACTTGAGCATTGTTTACCAAGAATACAACTTTGCGCTTGACAAGACAGGTTTTCCCTATGGCATTTCCTTGTTGTTCAGGCACCGTAATATAAATGGGCTACTATTTTCTATCGGCAGTGGCACAGTGTTTCCTATGATACATATTGGTTTAACTAAGATAATTGCTGGAAAGAAACATTTTATATGCTTATTTCTAAATGTCTACACTCTATTTTTAGTGTTCTAATTCGTGAGGCAGGGAGTTTCCCATGGTAGTATTTCCTTGTAGTTTGGGCAGTGAATAGCGGTCTTTTCTAAATACTATTTTATGTCGGCAAATTGTTTCCTATATGGTCAATGTTGTGGGCTAAGGAGAAAATGCGTTAAATGATTGGAGAACGGGTATGATCCAACATGTCGGCACCACAGGGACGTTGGCATGGCATACATTTTGCCTATGATTGAAAGTGGAGTTATGAACGCCACAGGAACCAGAACATCACCTTAACCCAATATACAGTAGCTATGAATTGTTGATAGTCCAATGTGTAAACTCGGTACGTAGTGGTTAAGATAGTCCAATAACTATTGTATTTCGTGCTGGGAAAGTGATATAGTACATGGGATGGGTAACTTAATTAATTGAACCACTTGTCAATATGCCAAATGTTCAGTCTTTTAGTTTTGTTTTCATTACACAGGTTATTCAGTTCATTGTGAATTAGAGTTACCGGTAATGCATTTCTTTAGTGGCTCGAGGTAAGACGTCACGAAACATTGCTCTATTTTTACAAATTAATTATTTATTTTTATCAAAGCATCTTTTGATAGTCAAATGCATTTTCATGTTCAAGATTGCACTAGCCATTGCTCAGTGACTCGAGGCTGGGGAAAAAAAGGTTGCAATGAAATATTGACTCTGTACTCTAAATATTCTACACCCAGCATATTGTACAGTATCTAGCTCATTAAGGTTAGAAGAGTGCTATTAAGGTAGGTTGTTTTCTGGATAGCTCCGCGCAACTGGCTACATTAGGTTTAGACCTAGTTATTAAGTCCATTCATCTCATGACCCAATTAATTTGATGTGTATGATACTCCAGAATTGTTTTTTTCCATTATATGGATTTCTAATATAAAAACATTTCTGGTGGGGACAGAATCCTAAAATACATAGACAGAGTAGTACATTAGACGGCAACAAATACATTTACGAGTGCAAGTGCAAAACACCAGTATGGATTCATGTTTTATTCACAGTGGAATAACTGTAGGCAGGGGTTATGCAGTGAGCCATGCAATCTCTAAGTAGACATCTCAAACCTCAACATTTGAGTAGTACTACTCACATGTTGAGGTTTGAGATGTTTGTTCTACCAGGAGATCAATTTTTTGTTAATTCACCATCATAGGTGCACATAACGATATTAAGATCTGCTAGAATGGTATGGAATTGTATGAATTGGGATATTTATTTTCAGTGTGAAGCTTTCCCGTTGAATAAAAGCATATATATACCCAACAACGCATACATAGAAGAGAAAAGAACTGACGCAAATGATCATCTATGTGTGGAGCCATAGTATGAGCCGAGTATGTGAGTCAGGCATGCTGCCTGGAACGCAGCAACGGAAATGCGCCGGAAAACAGATCTGCATCCACTGTACATTAGCCTAATCTCAATTCATATTTAATTTGCTGATTCTTTTAAGATGTGATGTTCTCCTGCTCAGGCGAGTGACGCGTCCTCTATGGGTTTCCCAGTCAAAGAGGGATGGCTGACGGCCCTACTTTTAAAGCACAGCAATACAAGTGTGGCGCGAGGGTAGAAGTCTAATTAGTTGCCTCTCTACGGCCAAAGATGTGCCAATTTTGGGTCTAAAAATGGCTCTTATAAGAAGGCTAATGCTATGGTGTAGCAGAAATTACTATGGTGGCCTGAAGATGTTCATTATCACAGCTCTTGTGCACTAGACTGTTTGAACGTGAGGGTGCAGGTGCCTTCTCTGGACTGAGCTAAGATCATATTTTAAGATCATCAAAATAAATAGCATGAAATGGCTATAATTTAATATGAGAGCAATATTTACGTTCTCTCGCCTGTTATGTTTGGGAGAACGATGCTAATGTTCATAATGCATTTTGAATTGATCAGAATGTGGAATAACTTGGTGCCGACAGAAATTGTTACTCTTATTATACTTTTGATCATAAGACAATGCGATTCAGAGGATTTAATTTCTCACATGGCAAGCGACCATCCGCGCATGATCTGCCTGGTTGTTTGGCCGTGTTGATGAATGTGATGCTACAGGCCAACAGTGCTGTCCTATTCAGCAGGGCATGCAGGCCCGGTATGGGGCAGAGGCCTGTGGAGAGGGCCCCTCTGGTGCATGTGTGTCTCTGGCCGCCTCATCTGGGCAAACAGGCTTCAGCTGCTGGCCCCACTGTGTTGACTCCTATTGTGAGGGACGAGGTTGGCAGCACAATCTCTCTCACTCTCTTTCAGGGCTGACTGGGGGTTTACATTAGGATATTTCTGTCTATTATGCTGCTGCTCATGATAAGCAGAAGAGAGTTACCTTAGTTATATTCCAGCAAGGTGGCATCTTTTTCACTTGACATGAAGACTGTGTTTTATTTATTTTGGAGGGGGGAGGGGGGGGGGTGTGTGTGTGTGTGTGTGTGTGTGTGTGTGGAAAGGCTTTTAGCCCCTTTGTCTGAATTCAGGAAGGTGTGTGTGGTGGCCACGTGGCTGTCTGGCATGTGCTCGCGGCTAATTCCCTCTGGGTGACTGATGGTGCCGGACGCTATTCGTCCCTGTCCTTGTTTTAACTGGTGCAGCCAAAGCTCCCAGACCAGTACACCAGCTGGACCATATAAGGCTGTTCAGCCGGGGGTAGAATGATGCTGCCGGCTTCCTTCCACCCTGCTTTTCTCGGTTTGTGTGATTTTGTTGTTTCTCTGAGTGATAGCCTGGAGTCTGTGAGAGTTTGTGTCTACGGTCCAGCAAGGAGATGCATGGGCTTTTGTTCATTGCATTTCCCAATGTGTCTCACTTTTTAACCTTTTTATGTCTTTGAAAACAAAGTGGCTTGGATAGCCCTCTGCTTTATGAGAAGGCAAAGAGCTGCCAAGTGTGAGACCATGGGGTTTTATCTCTGGGTTGTGCCTTGATACTGACCCATGAGGATGAACGACACATTTTTCAGTTGATGCATTTAACAGGGACACTTTTAGGCCTACATGAAATGACACATTTGAGACGGCCTCCAAATGAGTACATGTGTGTCAATGTTTTGGGCTGTACTCTGTTCTCTTTCACAAAAACCACAAGGGGGATGGGATGACATTTACGCTTGTATGGCTGACAACAGACTAGGTTCCCTCAAGCCCTCTTGCCTCTACAGCGAAATGCGTAGCATGCAGTAGAGGATAGGTCTGTAAAGTAACAAGCTCCATTTATCCATTTATCGATCTCAATGTTAGACAGATGAGGAACACGTTTGACTGTAGAAAAAGCAATCCGGCGCATCATTAAGCCACAGTGCTGTATTTCTTCATTGTGTGCGAGTGAGATCGTTTCGTGGTAGAACCTCAGGTGATGTGGAAAACGGTGAATGTGTAGAGTATCTTTGTAGAGTAAATGTACTATGTGGGAGTTCTTTGTATTCTAGTGGAGTGGCACATGTGTGTAGGCGCTGGCCATATACTCGTGTGTATTCTTACACACGAGTCTGAGAGGGAAAGTGTGCATGGATGTGCATGACGTGTGTGGGCGGCCGAGGTCGCGCTGGTGTTTCTGCGCGTGGGAGGCTAAGGAGGCTACAGCAGGCTGCATCAGAGCAGGTCAGGGCACTGCTGGTCTGATCCGTTGGGGATAGTATGGTTAGTATGGTTGGTTATGGTTATGCTTACTCCCCCCCCCCCCCCTCCCACAAGCCCTCCATTTGTCGCCCCTCCGCCCCACCAGACATGTTCAAGGCCCATCCGGTGCAGTATACACCAGTCTTGGTCTTTTGAACACTGCCGCACTGCCCTGGTTTATTTACACTGTAGCTGAGGTTTTCCCCACCACACAGGCAGGCTTGCGCACACACACAGCTTATGTCACAAGCAATATAAACCTATCGTCTGACACTGTGTACAGGTGATGGTATTACCTTTTTATATGTACCTAGTGTCTAACACTGGCCAATCTTTAGTGAAATCAACAGTTGTGCAAACCACAGGAGAAGAGTTAAGCACACTTGTAGGGATGTCTTCTTACTAGGGAGGGACTGTATGGAAGCCATATGGGCCACTAGCACAGAACCACACGTATATTGTATGAGCAAATACACATGGGCCCTTGGCTGGGGGGAATGTCGGGGCTGTGGGTCTTGCTGGTCCCGTGTGAGTTGTTTCCATCACCAGCTACTTGTTAATCTGCTACTAGTGTGATGTTATTAGCATATGTTGTGTGTGTGTGTGTGTGTTAGCCCCATTCCCTCATAGATTTCACAGGTTGATTTAGAAGAAGCCAGAATGAAGTGACTGGTCTGCACATTACAGACAGCTTTATACTAGGCCTCGTAAATCTGAATCAACAGCCATTCACCCCTCCAAGGGCCAATGCGCTGCTCTCTGTAGGGCAGAGTTTGTCTTGTCAGTCAGTATGGGTGCAAATGTGTAAACTCCGTACGTACAGAAACATTCTATCTTAAGTTGTAAGTTAAGATGGGGGAATTTTTTTTTTCCAAATGTAGATCCAAATCCTTCTTACTTCAGGAATTCTATCATATCTACCTCCATCCTATCTTATCTCAGACAAACGGTTTTCCACAAATTATAAATCACAATATCACCTTGCTTACAGTATCGCAATATATTACAATATATCGAATCACGACCCCTGTATTGTGATATGTATCTTATTGCCAGGTTCTTGCCAATACACAGCCCTACAGAATAGGATACCACAGTTAACTAGCTGCCTTGCAGCCTTCAATGTGTGATGAGGGTGCCATCTGGTACGGTATTATTAGAAATGCGTAATTTACTGGAAACACCAAAAATAGCTTAGTGAGTGACGCTATCAGCTGTGCTAGTGGTTTCTGATGCTTTTCAGAGTTTGCCTGAATGTATTTTTTACCTGAAAATGTTATCGTATGCATCATTACTATCATATGGTTACTGAAGTAGCTTAGCCTTGTGCACATCAATGATGATCATTGAGTGCAGGGCACCCACTGCACCCATTAGAGCTCTGCTATTGGTTCTCCTTCTGGCCCAGTTACATTGCTTCTAGAACACCCTAACACAGAGTGTCTAATGTAGGCCAAACCTTTTCACTGCCATTTTTCAAAGCTTGGATCATGTATGTGAACTCGCATGCAGCCTATATACTGTAGACCTGGACTTCATTTATAAACGTGCGTACGCACAAAACAGGCCTGGAAACGTGCGAACGCCACTTCTATCTGTGCATTGCATTGCTATCTATGCATAATTATTAATACATTGGTGTTATATGCACAGAGTATTTTTCCTACTTTCGATGATATACCTTTGCTACATATCCGTCTCCAGGCCTTTTATTGGTGTTAGATGGAAGTGAATTGTCGAAGTCATATTAGATCAGTGTCTCAAACTTGACCTAAAGTTTGTCTATGAATTCCCCACTAATCATGTACGAATCTCTAGTGATTAGGTGAAATTACTTTAGTTGGGTTTCTTTTGGGTTTTGCCGTCATTGCAGTCATCAATTAATATTTCCGTGACCATTTATAGGCAATTGTGAGCATTAATTGGGTAGGACTAAAATGCTCATCCACGTATGCAAAATTTCAAGTAGGTTGTGATTTATAAAGGAAAACCGGCGTGTTTTATAAATCTATAAATTTATAAATATTTTTGTGCACACGCACTTTGTGTTTTGTTCGAACTCAACATTTGAGTGTGAATTCTACGCACAGTTTTATAAATGAGACCCCTGACCTCTGCATAGACTTAATATTATATATAATATTATTTCTCTCTGTGGAGATGCCATACCTCAGAGATGGAGGGTTGAGGATAGGGCTGTTGCGGTGAAGAAAATGTCCTTGCGGTGATTAAGGGTGACCCAATACCACGGTATTATTGCCATTTTTTTTGTTTTTGTTTTGAATGGTCAAGTTCGTGGTGCAGAGATTTCATAATTTTGTGATTCTGGGTCATTTATAGACAATGTGATCTCAGTCCATGGTGAGACAATTCTGCAACATCATATGCTTTCTACCTGTTTAGTAGACCTACTGCTAATCACATGTAACTTTGTTCGGCAAGTGTTGGGCCAAAATATCAGATGGGAAATATGACTAATTAATTATTAAATTAAGCATATTAAATAAAGCATACGGTACACCGCCTTGAGTTAGGTAGCATGTAGACAGAAAGAAGTGATGGCAGTTTCGGTTTAACAACCCGAAATATTAGGGGACAACATATTCAATTTTCTTTTACACACGAAATGCAGATATGTCCCAAAAGAATCACTCGAGTGTGCACTTGGCCTGAGGAGTGGAGTCAGGAGCGAGTGATATAGTGCGTTCAGAGTGTCAAAGGGGCGGAGACACCAGAGAAAGCTGACAGATGTCGGCCTACTAACTCTGATCACACAAGTTGACATGGAGTGAGCATTTGAAGCGCACCTTTTTTCAGAGTAGCCAATGAGACAGCAGATACTGAGTCACATGCTCAATTTTCCTTTCTGCCAAACAGACACGGGTTGCCAGCTAGTATTACAAGGTACCGGCAATCAAAAACAAATGTGGATTAAATTGAGTAAACTGTCATTATAGCTGCAGTATTCACAACCTGTCTGCTATGGATTTAACCATGAACTAAAATTAATGTTGGGGGGGAGTTGCTTTTCCTGTTTTTTTTCTCCTCGCATGAACATTTAGCCCACTTTATAGAAATTACAATATATTGTGTATGATTTATGGTCCATATCGCCCATCCCTACTGTCCATAGAGTCTGTCTCTCTGTCTGACCAATAATTAGGTTTATCAGTATGTTATAGCCCTTGTCTGCATGTATAATCATATCCAGCTACATCATGAACCGTACACTACACAATTAATTAATTAATTAATTAATTAATTGCAGGTGTATTATTGGTGTGAGGTGTACAGTATATAATTATACTGTTATGCTAACTAGGCTATACCCTACTAACAGCTACTACATCCTAGGCCATACCGTATCATGTTAATGTACATTGTATATGCTCCATTTGTGAGTTGTCGTGTGCTGTAACATGGTAGCATAATACGTCATGTCAGATCATAATTCCTATTTATCTGCATGGAGACATCAGCCGTTGTTGCGCACAGTTTGGTCTGTGATTGTATGTCTTCACCCATTATTCCAGTCAGTGTTTTCCCTGCGTTCCATGTTTCTCCCGTTCAGTCAGTGTGTTCTTCATTACTTTGTCATTGATTGTATAATAGTTCTGGTTGTTATTGCTTTCACCTTGTCCCTTCTGTATTTAAACTCTTGCGTCTCCTCTGTTCCTTGTCGGTTGTAGTTGATGGTAGTGCTCGTTTGTCTTTTCTGTATTTAGTCATTCAAGCATCTTTGTTATTCAAGCTCTGGCTCTGTGTGGTACACAGCATTACAACAAGTAACCATCCAGGGCCCATTATTAGAGTCTCCAATTAGCCTGACGTGTTATTGGAGGTGGGTGGGAACCAACGTCACCATCCTGAGCTCTCTCTGGCTCACAGCTACAGAAAGGCACAGCAGGGACACATAAAGGATAGACCAACAAGTTGTAACAGACATCTCAGCCATTAGCCTAATCCGTTCAGTGCTCAGACTTAAAACAAGTGGCCACGCTGTGTTAATGGGTCTGCTGGTTTCTGGGGGATGTGTAGGTTATTAGCCCTCTGGTCAAATGTAGCGAACTATCAAAACAATTGAGTGAAACTGGTTCCTATTGCTGTTCTTCAATACATACATCTATAATGTTTTGTTTTTTACTATACTTATTGACTGCTGACATATTTATCATCTCTTTAAGATGAATAATAGGTTTATTGGTGATGTTATAATGTTAAAACGGTATGCTGTAACACATACAACACGTACAAGCACCCAGGGTTCATAGTGAGGAGGTGGTCTGGCACTCCACCCTGAGAGCTAAACACTGCAGAACAATATTGCAAATATTTTAATGCTAGTAGCCTAATACTGTGTATAGCCTAGTACAAGCTTGCTCACCCTATTAGGTTTATTACTGTATCTATATTACCTATCATCACTGTATTTGGTCTGTTTTTTTGTATCTTTGCCGAATAGAAGTTTAATAATAAAATTAAATTACAAATGTCACATTAACAGTAGCATGATTACTCTGAGCCAATAGACATTACACACCGCTCGTGCTGCTGTAGATAGATGTGTAGTAGGCCATACTGCATCAGATGTCATAAGCCCTGTTTCTTATCCGAGTTCATTAACTTGCCACGTCCTGCAGCTTTTCTTTCCTGTAGTAATGTGATTGAGTTTTCACTGAGTTACCGTCTAGCAAGTGTTCCTTGTGTTCGTGGGTCATCTGTTTTACAAGGGATGCGTCATTTTCCATTGCTGTTAAGAAAGTGTTGCAGCTGCGCAGTTGAGGTTTGGCCCTAACTGTCGACTCGTCGGGTCCATTCTGAATGCAGAAAAGAGCTGCGATTTGAATGTCTATAAAACCCTACAGTGTGAGACTGTGAGTGTTTCTGTAGGGGAGCCCTTGTTTCTCAAGGACTTGTCCTTGAGTTTTCATCAGTCATACCAGTTCCTGCCTACGTCATCATTGTTATTGTAAGCAGGTGTATTCCCTTTTGTACATGCGTGCTACATCACCTTTTTTACAGTCCATTTCTTCAACATGGGTCTAGGCTCAAATGTGTACATGTACTGACGTGGCTGTGGTTGCCAGCAGGTGTCAGGTGTATTTAAATGACCCTGCCAGTTAATAACGCCTATCGTCTCAGTTTCACACACCGTCCGCTGTGCTAGCCGACGCGCTATTTGCATAGAACTGTCATTTGATCATATCGAAACCGAGCACAACCAGAGTTTTGTAGCCGTTGGAAAGTTACACTGTGAAGCGACTAGAAGACCAATGGGCATTTCAAGGGGTCAGTGCTGCCGTTGCGTTGGGTGTATTTTAAAATGTCCTCCATTACTTTGTCCGCTGAACTCTGCTGCCACCTGTGTGTCTGTCTGATCGGTTCCTAGGTTGGATGTGTTTCTCCTAGCCTGGACACCATGAGCACCATCTCGCCAACAGACTTTGACAGCTTGGAGATCCAGCAGCAGTACAATGACATTAACAACCGCTGGGACCTTGCGGCAGAGACCGACTGGGACAACGAGAACAGCTCGGCGCGCCTCTTTGAGCGCTCGCGCATCAAAGCTCTGGCAGGTAGAGCCGAGACACTCTGCGCCATTGCTCCAATATGCATGTAGCTACATTACACTGAGGACATACTGCAGGCGTTGTCATCACCATCACACAGATCTGAATGAATGTAATTGCCAGTGTATTTGTCTTATCTTTAAGTGACTTTGCTACGAGCTGGGGACACAAGGGACTGAGAGTGAACATTTCCAGTGTCTTCTCTAGATGTCGTAGTAGAGTGATAAAAGCTAATCTAAAACAGATAAAAGATAATGGCTAATCTAAAAAAATACATTATTCTTAAAGGTACTGTAGGCATTTCTCTCCAGAAACATTCAGTCATTGGTCTGTACACTGACATTTTTTAGGGGCATGTGTTCTCATTCATGGATTCATTAACATCTGTCACTACGATGTCTTTGCAGAGATTGTGGCAATGAGACTATTGCCTACCCATCTATACTAGCCTACTCTAACTAAACAATGAATAATATCACACTTTGTTTAAAAACTGCAATTTGTGTAGTATTTTTTAAGTCATTTTGCTGAGAAATTACAAATCTTACATAAAGTTTACATAAGGTAGCTGGTGTTGTTAGCAAAGCATAACGCATTGCGTGTAAGATGGTGCGCTTACTGTGACATCTAGTGGCAGAAAAGTATGACTTTTTATTTATTTTTTATAAATTCTAGACTACAGAGTGAACTTAAGGGGAGGAAAAAGTCTCAGTTTTTACCCCTCAAGAAAGAAAAAAAAAACTTGAGATATAAACACACACGTCGTTTGCTGAATGTCTTCAATAGTTTGGTACCATCAAATATTCTTTTCAAATTTACTCAACAGAATTATACAATATAGACGTGTTGCCGGGCTGCGTGTCGCATGGTCACTTGCTTATACACCTAAGTCAAAACTAAACTGCAATTTCATGGAATGACCAGCAGATGGGAGCAACAGACAATCAAGCACCAAATTAATGTGACATTCACTCTTTTACCTCCACACACAAACAAAACCACAGCTCAGAAGAAGTTGAACACCGTAGGATTTCTGGGAGCATAATTTCTCTGTCTAATATGCCTTTAATGTGTGATTTATAGTTCCTACACAGGTGCTTTCTCTGCTTGTGTACCTTAATATTTAACATGTCAGCTAGTTATGAGAATAAACTGCTGATTAGCACATAACTCTGTGGAGCAGATTGCTCTTCATACTGTACATTAACAAGCTAGTGTCACCAGATTTGGTCCTGTCCTGCCTGCCTTGTCTGTCTGTCTGTCTGTGTGTCCAGCCATTCTTCTCTGTTAGTGTCAGTGATACCATTTGACAAGCGCAGGCTTGATGTGCACATTCTTTGACGTGCTGCTGCAGCTATTCCCCCCAGGCCCCACTCCCACACAGCTCTTTTTACCGCCTATCCTCAAAAGTCAGCACCTCCTCCTCCATTTCTAACCAATTACTGCTCACTTACCCCGTCTTGAAATCTTTCTCCTTCTTGAAATGATTACATCTTCAAAAGGACAACAGTAGCCACCTTTTGTCTTACCGTGAAAGTCCTGCTTACCTCATTAGCACTTTGGTTTGGTTCTGTCCTGTAGCTGTTTAGTTTGTCATTTTTTAAGATACTTCCTTAAAGGTACACATTGTCACAAGAGATGGGTCAAGAAGAGAGCCCGTACACATCTTCATCTGATATTCCTTTTTTGAAGCTCAGAATGGTACATGCAGTAGTACATTCATACACATAAGCCTTTAAAAAGATAATGCATACCAGATGATTGGTGAAACATAGAATCAGGCAGATGAACACACGTAGTGTAAACAAAAAGGATGAACAAATCTTCAAAGTTCCTAGTGTTTGTTAGGATATGGACTAGTCCGTATTCTCGCATGCATTTTCTTTATATAACAGCCTTTTGAGGAGTTGAAGAGTTTAGACACGCAGACATGGTTATGCCCCCTGCCGCTGTTCATCTCCCCCTCTCTCCAGGTGTAGTTTGAGAGGCCCGCTGTGCTTGTATGAAAAGGATGGCCACGGGCCTGAGGGATACGCAGTGCGCTTGTGAGCTCAGCTAACCCCCAACGTGTGTTTAATTAGCCGCCAGACTAAGCTGTCCCGGAGGAGTCGAAACCAGCATTTTAAAGTTAAACCGTTCACTAAGGTGCTGGGTGTGGAGTCCACAAGAACCCCCCCCTCCTTGCAAACAGGAGTGCTTCTAGTAGTGACTGTTTGTCATTTGTGTAGAAGTCATGAGGAGGATGAGATTAAGTTTACTCTTAAACATTCTCGGCAATAGATCTCTCCACTCCCACTCAAGGCCTGTTCACTCCTCCACAATCTTCTCCTTTGGCTCGCGCGTCTCTCACACACACACACACACACACACATGCGCACACACGAACACACACATGCACACATGCACACACGCACACACACGCACACACGCACACGCACGCACACGCACGCACACACACGCACGCACACACACGCACGCACACACACAGTGGTGGCAGCCACTGTGTGGTTACACCACACGTGTAAATACATGCTGTTTCTTATACACGCA
>JAODOY010032083.1:0-10275 GCA_025399855.1 Forbesichthys papilliferus | reverse complement strand
CACATGCTATACATGCTATACAACATAATATATATATATATATGATATACAACATGATATACACATGATATACATGCTATACAACATAATATATATATGATATACAACATGATATACACATGCTATACATGCTATACAACATAATATATATGATATACAACATGATATACACATGCTAAACATGATTTACAACATGTTATACACATATACAAACAAACTTTGACTTTATCATCACAGAAAAGCACATTGAGAATGTCACAAGAACATACGAAAACATAATTATACTCTAATTTTTCTTTTTCTGTTTCTGCCTTTTTGAATTTATCTACCTGCGACTTTACCTGTCTGTCTGTCTGTCTGTCTGTCTGTCTGTCTGTCTGTCTGTCTGCAGGGACTTATAAACGTGAAGAATCTCAACTGTTACTTCAGGTTCATCAGATTCGAGGCCCAGTGGAGATTTTTGTCAACAAGTTTAAGATTGATAACTGGGCACTGGATGGACATGTGAGTTTATTAGCCTTTTGTTGAGTCTACGGACCTATAACTTATGATATATTTATACTTAACATATTTTACATGATGTGACTATGAACATATATTATGCATACACACACATAATCCATATTATTTTACTGTATAATCAACATGAACTATTTAATAAACATACAGAATACATATTCAACAATATCTCCATAATCTTCATATACATATTATATATGGCATAGCTAGCTGAAGTACCTTGTGTACCTACTGTAGCAGCTGACAGGACAGTACAGGACACAGGACAGGACACAGGACATAGGACACAGGACAGGACACAGGACAGGACACAGGACAGGACACAGGACAGGACACAACACAGGACCATGTAGCACAGACGAACCAACATCAGAGCATAACAACACACACAGACTAAATACACCAGGACTGGTTACAAGAGGAGACACCTGAGAGGGATGCACAGGTGGAAGGAATGAATGGTCAGGGAAGTGGGAAAACAGACAGGAAGTAAAGTGGCAAAACAAGGCAGAAACAAACAGGAAATAGAAGATGGGGAGTGAACAAACACAAGACAGACAGACTTGGACAGACAGGGAGACAAAAGCAAACAGACCACTACAGGACAGACAGACGGGGGTGGACGGTAGGCAGATAAGAACATGATCAGACAGAAACAAGAAGACAGGGCCACGGGGGGCGTACTGTGACTGCATGCTACGCTGAAGGAAATGTCTATATATTTTAAACATAACAAACATTCCTCTGAACTCCACCATGAGAATCTTCCCCCACACACCCATGAGCACGTTATTTGCCAGTTGTTTGTGTGCTGGTGCACGTGAGGTGCATGCTCCCACTGCGTCTTGGAGATGGACGACCCAGCCAGCGTTTCTGTTTAATTAAAATGTCAGTTAAATCACCCCCACGCACCACGTTGGATCACTAACCAGGTCACTGTGTGTGTGTGTGTGTGCGTGCGTGTGCGTGCATGTGCGCGTGCACGTGTGTTTAGGTGTCCTACATCACGTCGTCCAACTCATTTGTCTACCAGGGCTTCGTCAGAGGAAAAGGCTTCGGACAGTTTGGACTGCAGCGATTGGGTGAGTGACCTGCCAATCATCATGTAATGACACATGTCTGTCAAGGGTTTTCATTTCAGAATATTGCACATGTTGGCCTCACGATGGTGCTTTAACAAGCTTAATGCCATTTGTCTAAAAACCACACCTAATTTTGAAAGGTTTTGTGTGCATCACATTCACATGCTATTTGTTATGCTCTCTCTATGCTTCCAGAGAGTCTGGACCCCAGCAGAGACCCTCCGGGTTACTTCATCTCCAACAGCAGCTCTGTTGCAGCAGCCATATTAGTGCCTTTTATTGCGATGATCATCGCCGGGTTTGCACTCTATCTCTATAAACACCGGTACGCACACTAGATCACATGATGCTAGATTACCTGATGCTAGATCACATAATGCTAGATTACCTGATGCTAGATTACCTGATGCTAGATCACATTACACTAGATCACCTGACGCTAGATCACATGATGCAAGATCACCTGATGCTAGATCACATTACACTAGATCACCTGACGCTAGATCACATGATGCAAGATCACATGGTGCTAGATAACCTGATGCTGAGTCTGTACCAAACATTTAACTCCAGAAGGAGGCCAAAGGTCCCGTTCAACGGCTACGTGGGTCATGAGAACACCAACGGTCGGGCGACGTTTGAGAACCCCATGTACGACCGCAGCATCCAGCCCAGCGACATAATGGCTAACGACACAGAGTTCACCGTCAGCACCGTGTGCACAGCCGTATAGCAGCCACCTTCTTGTGAGGTACGCATCAAGCACACCCAAACCTGGAGCCAGCCTGCTCACTCAATTAGCCATTTCTGTGCTACCAGAACCCTTGACCATAAAATAGAAAAAATAAGCAAACACCATGTAAAAGATCAGGCCGTCTTGATGGGTCCAGGCTGGTCTGGATGGTTGTTGTGTCCGAATAGCTTGTACAGGCCAGTGTGTGTGTGTGTGTGTGTTGAAGCATCATGGCTCTCCTCTCTTCATGTCCCCTCCACACCCCCGCCTCCTCCACCCATCTTCTGTTTGGGCAGGGACCAGCCCCGCCTGCCTGCCAGCCCAGGACAGCCCATAACCTGGTCCCTGGTGTCTTGGTGCTCTGGACACAGGACAACTATTAACCTGACTGTAACATCACGACACAGAACCTGTCATCAAGGACTCACCTTTCACCTTTTCAACAGACCTTCCCTGGGCCCTGGTTCACCCAGCAGACCTCCCCTGGGCCCTGGTTCACCCAACAGACCTCTGCTGGGCCCTGTTTCACCCAGCAGACCTTCCCTGGGCCCTGAATCACCAAACAGACCTCCCCTGGGCCCTGGTTTAACCAACAGACCTCCCCATGGCCCTGGTTCACCCAGCAGACCTCCCATGGGCCCTGGTTCACCCAACAGACCTCTGCTGGGCCCCGTTTCACCCAGCAGACCTCTCCTGGGCCCTGGTTCACCCAGCAGACCTCTCCTGGGTCCTGAGCGAGCAGCTGATGTGAAGCACCATGCGGCCACACCTCTCTACTGTGGCTCCTGGAGGATTACCCACCTGGATCTCTTTGCAGTGTTTGAATCTCTGGAGGAGAATGACGGAGACATCCAGGGAGACTGGAGGTTTCTAGACAGATCTCTTTAGAAAGCAGTGTTGACACACTGCTGCTATGGCATCTGCTGCTATGGCAGCTGGTCTGAGCCGCTGCAAACGTAGCTAGGGCTGCTGAAATAAGCACTGAGAGAATGCAAGGCTGTGTGTGTGTGTGTGTGTGTGTGTGCACGCGAGCGCAAGCTTGTCTGTTATCATGAACATGTTTCTCTTGGCTGTATCAGCAATCTGGCCCAAAGCTACTCCTGCCTGTCTGCCTGTCTGGGTCCATTATCGCTGCATTCAGCCAGACAGGAGATAAGAGATCATTTAGTGTCCTTGTCCAGCACAGCAGTGTCTTTATAAAATAACCACTGCTTGGCTGGACAAACTAGCGAGGCTTAGATCCATCCCCTGTCATTGTGCTGACATGTCTGTTCATCAGAGACTGTCAGCCTGCTCTCTGGGTGCATGTCATTCATTTCAGGTCAAGACATTTGACAGATATGTCGTAGCCACCATGGATAGTTTCCATGGATACACGCATGTCCTCAACACCAACCAGAGCAGCAAGATACTACATGGAGGTGTAATATTTTTATAGTTAGAATCATTAGGGATCAGTTGTTATCGATCATCAGGTCAGGTGTGATGCCTGCTTGTATGTCTTTGGGTGTGTTTAAGGTGTGAGAACATCATGTTGCTCAGGTTGTCCTACATCCAGGGGCTCTGGTCTCTTTCTTTGGGTTAGTTGTTTTACATCCAGGGACTCTGGTCCCTTTCTGTGGGTCAGTTCGTCAGCAGAGATTCCCTGTTATTAAGATGTATTAGAAATGATTAACATTAACAGTGTTTACACATCTAACACGACACCGAGAGACCGCTGGTTGCCAGACAGATGCAGACAGAGATACAGACACAGGCAGACAGACAGGCAGGTTGCTGCACTAAACTCTGCACTGTGTTAATGTTCGGCCAACACATCGGGAATTTTCCCCGGAGACAAAAGTAATTGCAGGATTTTAAAGAGGCCATTCTGGGCTTTTTTTGACGCTCGGCCCGGTTGAACGGTGCTCGAGATGCACGGCAGCAAAGTGGGCCATTATGTGTCATTTAGTGTCATTTCAGCCTCTCCTCAGAGACGGTCATGTGACTCTGACTTTCCTCTAGACACTGAGCGATCATATGGATGGATTGATTGATTGATTGATTTATCGATTACCTATTGTAATACTTAACATATAATATCATAATTTAGACAGAAACAGTGAAACTGCTCTTTGCCAAAATGTACTTAAGGATTTTCACATCACCTGCATACTTTCTTTAAAAATCAAAGACCCTGGAAACCAGTCAACTTCTTCTCATATCAGTCTATTTCACCCTGCTTTGGAAATTGCTTTTACAATTTTATTACTTTTTAAGCTCTATCTTATCTCGACGTATGGGTACAATATTGGCCTTGTGTCTGCACTCCCCTCCGTTGATGGGAAAGGCAATTGAATTACCCCTGAAATTTGGTGTGGAGAGGAATTGCACTCAAATTATCTTCCAGGCACTTAAGTTCAAATATTTCACAGTGCATTCTGGAGACATTTATGTAGAATTATGCCAGATATGTTCATATTTTGTTGATCAAACAAGACATGAAATCCCATCATACCTTTCAGCTGGTCTTTGTTAAGAGGTGGTTTGGGGCCAGCAGGTCTGTTGGATTGTTCATGATAGTTGTTCAGCAGTCCTGGCTGGCTGCTGCTCATGTAAAGAGCAGGTGGGCCATCCGGTGGGCAGGCGGATGGGCAGGCGGGTGGGCCGGTGCTCTCTTAACCAGGGCACAGTGTTTCTTCCAACAAGACTTTTGCGTTTGATCCAGTGCCTTGTGACGACCTGTTAGGAGGCAGACACCTTTCTGCTCACGTCGACGTGTTGAAGGTGCTGATGCCTGCTGCAGCTCTTTTAACAGCACCTGGCAAGAGCTGGGGTCTCCTCCGTCCTTCTTCCTGTGAGCCCTTCTGTACACACACACACACACACACACACACGGACACAGTGTGCTCACTAGTGTGCATTGTGTCCGCACCTTGACGTGACAGTCTGTGTGAAACATTTTCCAACCAAAGACGGTGATTCTAAACAGTCTGTGTGAGTCAGATTAGGTTAACATTCACTCTAACAATACACACGTTCTGTATTCAGGCCTGTTGCCCCACATAGAGAAGCTCCTGGCTTGGGTGGTTGCTTCTCTATGCATATTTTAGGATAGTCTGTCCCTCATTTGTGCTATCAGCTGGCCACAGCTCTGGGCTGTAGTCGCCCACGGAGCTGCAGTTCTGGTCTGACAATGGACCCCCCCTCCTCCCCAACACCACAAGAGATGACCCTACATAGTGTTATGTTATTTTGGTTTAAGTCTGACCTAATTAAAGAAGAGTTTGTGCTTCTCACTTCTTTAAATAGACTAACTTGACAGCATAAAAGAGCATATGCAATCATGAATACCATTGAAAAGGCATAAAGCATCTGATCTGTTTATTTCTTCTAGTGTTGTTTCTATCTATCTGTAGTTCTGGGGCTGTTCAGAATGCCACACTACCAGCAGAATAACAGGGTTATATAATATTATTGAATTTTCATCAGGTTAAGAGTAATTACATACATTTCTATAAAATCAAGTACATTTGATGGCACATCAATTTCTGCAGTTAAAATGTGACCTTAAGTCAAGAACATAAATGGAGAAGCTGGTTTTATCTACTTTATTATGGAACATTATTTATATAGGATGTCTATTTTAATTGCCTACCCATATCCTCTTAATTCCCATACATTTTCATAAAATGGTATAATTCTATATTTTGTGACCCATGTTTCTTCATTATTTGTGTTCATGTTTTAAGATTCTAACAAATTATTTCTTAACAGCCAACCAGCCAAGGCAAGACGTTGGTATAGCCGTACAATATAAATACAAACATGTACAATAAACATAAATTCAAGGCAAATATGCAGTGAAAATGTTTTGCTGTCAACCAAACTGGAAACAACAGAAACTCGGACATAAGCAGAATTAGATGGAACATTTAACCCAACTAAATAAGAGAGAAGAAAAATACTTTTTGTACAGAGATATATTTTTATGCAAATACATTTGTAATATAAAAAAAGCCGAAAGATTGATTGACCTATATGTAAAAAAAAAATGTCCCCATTATTGTAGTACAAATGCTAGTGGGAGAATACACAAATATATCTATATATATATATATATAAATATATATAAATATACAAGATAAAAATAGAAAGAGATTTTGTAAATGTAAAAAAAAAAAAAAAGATTGTACATACACATTTACATACATAATGTACATATGTAAGACCCACCTTGGCTTGTCTGCAATATATAAAAATGTATTTTATCCGTCTGTATATGATGCTTAGCATTGTGTCTAAACCTATTCTACTTTCTTGAACTTGAAACTTATTTTGAAAGTTTTGGAATAAAAAGAAAAAGGATTTGTGTGGGTTATTTTGTCAATGAGTTTGATAAAGGAAAATATAACAATATAAATATATCAATATATAGTATTAATAATAGATTACATATAATAATACAAATACATGAAGTATGTGTGTACTCGAGAAAGTGTTATCTTTATTATGTTACCATAAGCGTTGAATGAAAGATATGTGCTGGGACCTACATTTTCTGTAGATCACACACTGCTAATGTCTAGTTCCGTTGAAACATGTGTTGTAATGCATGTAAGTATTGGCAAGGGTAAAACCTTTTACTGATTGGTTCAATTATCACTACTCCTGGTTTCCATGGGGTTTAATCACAGTGTCGGGGTACAAAGACCCAAGCTTCCCTTGAATCAAACCTCAATATACATCAGCTGCAGGGAAAAAAGGTTTCCTTCCTCTGCTGGAGATGGTGGGTGGACAGGTAAATGACCCACCACCATCTAACGGTCAAGAATTATATACTTTATTCCAGTATTCCTCATTAATCCCACCATATTCCCCATGTTCCATTATCTAAAAAAACAGTGCTGATGTTAAATGCTGTATGTTTCATAGGTGCTCAAAATGTAAAATCTGTTATGATATTTCCCTTGAAGTAAATTATTACTTTCTGTCAGTTTGAACCGTGACCATTTTGGCATTTAATCGTTCCCACGGAGGAACTGGTGCTTAGCGACAGCCGTCAGCCATGATTCTGTTGCCTCTCCTGAGGCCTCCACATGTGACAGAATGTAGCACGGCAGTAGGAGCGCTATAAGGACAATTACCTCCAATTCGTTTATCACAGAGAGCATTTGTGCACATTTGTGGGCATTGCAATGTCTCGTCTGAGATGACAGCTTCTTTCAATTAGCCATCAGGCTAGCAGCCATGTTTCCTGTGTTTGTGTTTTAATAAGCAGAGCCTCTTATGCAATGCTATAAAATACCAGCACTGTTATGGAATACTTTTACATGTTCTACTATTTTACTATATTTCTTATTGGTCTTTGTTTATGGTCTGAGAAATGCCTGTTATATACCTTCCCAGACATTCTTTAACATGAATTCATGAGTTAACTTGTTTCTGTAGGTCTGAGCTTTAGATGGTTTTGACGTTTTGACCAGATATACACAGGCAGACCCTAGAGGGCTGTATAAATGGGGCCTCTTGTGTAGGATGTTTTACCATAATGCCTATGCTGTATATCTGCTGGACCAACCTACTGTTATACATTACTTTGATAACATCATAGTTTAAAGATTCTCTCTGTGCCTGTATATAAGGGTGCAGAGAGAAAGGCAGGGGGAGACACTCTGCTGATACATTGATATACGTATTACTTGTATTATGGAAACTGTTTCCATTTGATATCAAATTATTAAAAGAAACTTCTTTGTCTAAACTAGCCTATATCCATTTTAATTATAATGTCCCCATAACAACACAATACCTCCTAAAGATGATTCATATAACGTATGTTTACTGGAAGCTGTGGGTGATGTGCAGTAGTGTGATAAATAAATATAATGTCCAGATATTATGTTGACTAATGCCTCAACACAGCAAATTATATCTAAATGTTTTGAGGTCGCTGCATGGACAGATATTGTTGTTGTTTTTTTCAAATATTTCACGTGGAAGTTAAATAGACACTAATCTCGCAGATCCATCCTTTACTTGCATAAATTCTTGGACACAGTGCTGACTATGCGTCAAGACCTGCCTACTTTACAGCAGTAGTATTTTGCTTGGCATGCAAGACAACCAACTGCATAATTCAATGACCAAGCTATATATAACCTATATACTATATATTATATATACTGAGGAATTCATTGTGAATAAATGACACCTGGCAGTAGTTTGCAGGTATTGTAAATCTATTAAATAAGGAAAAAATAGAAATACAGAAATGAGTAAATATTGTACTGTACTAGTGTTGTGCAGAGTCATGTGACAAAGTTAACAACCAATGTCAAGTCAAGTTTAGTTCTGTAGCCCTTAATCACATAGTCTCAAAGGGCTGTACAGCCTACATTTCACTTGTATACAAACAACACCCCCTTAACCTGCTCCTCCCCCCGAGCTAGAAAAAACTTCCATTGAAACCACATAGGAAAAAAAGAGAAGAAATCTTTGGAAGGGACCACAGAGGGAGGACTCCACCCCTCCAAGACTGTTAGGATGCAATACGTGATGAGGTAGTAGTACAATGAAAATATACTACCTCATTTTACTTATAGTGCTGGCATGCTTACAGGGGTATATGTATCAGATATTCAGCACAAATCGCATTTGTGATGTACTGCTGATGAATTGAAGAGGCTAAGACTAGAGACAGTCTCTTATGTGACGTAGTGCTGATGAAGATGCTGAGACTAGAGACAGTCTCTTATGTGACGTAGTGCAGATGAAGAAGCTGAGACTAGAGACGGTCTCTTATGTGACGTAGTGCTGATGAAGAAGCTGAGACTAGAGACGGTCTCTTATGTGACGTAGTGCTGATGAAGAGGCAGAGACTAGAGACGGTCTCCTAGGTGATGTAGTGCTGATGAAGAGGCAGAGACTAGAGACGGTCTCCTGGGTGACGTAGTGCTGATGAAGAGGCTGAGACTAGAGATGGTCTCTTATGTGACGTAGTGATGATAAAGCGAAGAGGCTGAGACTAGAGATGGTCTCCTAGGTGACGTAGTGCTGATGAAGAGGCTGAGACTAGAGACGGGCTCTTATGGGACATAGTGCTGACGAAGGGAAGAGGCTGAGAGACGTTGTGCATGTCAATTAAAATATATTTTCTGTCAAGTAGGCGATTATCCAGCACTGTGTCACAGACTTTACGGAAGGAAAGGCTGGCTCTGCGAGACTATCTGCAGTGCCAACTGTCATTCTGATCCGTAGCAGATGATTGGACCACCATCAACCAATCAAAACAAAACATCAACACCAATGGGGACAAGGGTCAGGGTGCAGATATTACCAAGTGAACCTGGCCAGTGGTTCTGTAACAGGTCCCAGACTGATGGAGGCAATGGAGCAAATCGTAGAGTCGGAGCTTGGAAAACCAGGCTATTAAACACTATAACACTATAATCGTTTTCCACTTAAGGATAATTTGTTAATGTGTACAATTATCACCTTTATGCGTAATTATTACACCAGTTAATGCTGATAATGTTTCTTAATTTGCAGTTTTGACAGGGGCTATATGTTAACAATCTAAGCATACATTCTAAACCGCTTGGTTAAATTAGTGCTCAAATCCACTTTTGCTAATTTAATGGCGGAAAATATGTCTGAAATACCTGCACAAGTGTGCGTAACATACAATAAACCAATCCATGACACCTCCATCCAGATGCCAGGCGTGCTTGCACCATGAACAGCACTTGTAGAACAGCACAATAAAGTTGCATTAAGTGGGGTAAAATGTGCCTCATGTATAAAGGTTGATACCCACAATAAAATGGCATTAAGTGGGGTAAAATGTGCCTCATTTATAAAGGTTGATACCAACAATAACATTGCATTAAGTAGGGTAAAATGTGCCTCATTTATAAAGGTTAATACCAACAATAACATTGCATTAAGTGGGGTAAAATG
>JAODOY010032072.1:0-22024 GCA_025399855.1 Forbesichthys papilliferus | reverse complement strand
TTTAAGCCTATAGAAGTTAAATACAAATAAATATGTATGAAAATAAATTGGGATACTGTATGCCTATAGAAGTATCAGTGTGGGGGAAAGGTGTATGCTGCTGTTGAGATCATCCACAGGAAAATATTATGATGTATGAACTCACCACATAGCCAGTTTTCACCAACAGTGTTACATGGCTTCTGGCTACAATCACCCAGCCTCTCCTCCATCATGACATATCTACAGTTTACAGTAGTAACACATGAGAATACAAGGCTACTGTAAAGACAGGTAAATTAGCAAGTTTATGGGTCACTAACATTTTGTGGGGACTCACAAGTCAGCAGAATGGGTTAATGTAATGGATAGGGATAACATGCTGAAGATCACAGGACTAACCTTGTGAGGAATTTGAAATATGTGAGCTTCATTTCATATTCATAGAGGAAAGCTACCCAGTCGTTCCAACATTCCAATATGTCAGTATCATTTTGCAATGCTATATGATGTACATATTTATTATGAACAAGCTGAAAACCAGACGAATAACCTGTTGTGGGGATTCAGGATAGCATAATTAATTTGAGAGATGTGAGCTTTCTTTCATCTTGAACATTTACAGTAACATTACCAGCTATCAGGATGGGTTCACAATATTGTTATGACACATGGACACATATAGGAATAACTAAAAATCACAAATGAAAGTTTAAACGCTAATCAGCAGAACAAATTTGAGGTTTGTGAGGAAACTTGTTTGATGTGTTTTCAGATTGAACATCCTCCCGGTTAGAAGCAAGCTACAACCTGATAAGTTATGCGGTTTGTCACGTATTAACAAAATAGTGTGTGAAGGTTTAAAACAGCGCTGCATATGGGCTGAGAAAACCAAAATCTATGATTTCAATAACTTCAATCACAGACCTTTCCCTTGAAACGGAGACAATATTAATCCTTTATTTGAATGAACCTTCACATTTGAAAATGGTAAATGTTACAGGATCTGATGTAACCTACAACATTGCACAATAAAAATATTATGTTAAACAGTACAAACAGGTATTTTAATATTTAAGTAATCTGCTTTGTTTATCAATTAATGCAATGAACTATTTCAGACACAAATTAAATGTATCCTGTGTAGAGCCTGCCTGTGAATACACATTGGGACACATCAAGTCACGCCAATCTCCAAAGGTTATAAATAACCCTTGAAAAGGGTAAATAACCATGGGGTGTAAATAAGAAGCTTCCACGAGCACAAATATCTACAGTAGTTAATGCTTGTGAAAGCATAAATAAATTAGTTGAACAAATGTTTTTACATCAACACAATTTAACTTCTTGGAATAAAATATCTACATTACCTACTGCACATTAGCAAATTAAATATGTACAAATCTATATAACTGAATTCCTCAATAGGCACTTAAAATTCAAAAGAGTTCAGTCAGCCCTAGAAGGTTTATGATGATGCAATGAAACATTTTACAATACAAATACAGTTCCTTGGTTACAAACAAATACGTGTGTGACCAATTTAAGAGTATGTCCAATTTAGGATTTAAAGATAAAAAAACTAAAATGTACATAAATAACTAGAATGTCAAGTTTTCAAATCAACAGTGCCCCCCCCCACAGGCTAGCAGTCATCAGAAGTAATTGGTAGAGTAGAATCACCTGCTTTACATTACTAAATAAATAATGTACTAGCATGGATACATCTGAGAGCATAAGAAGATTCATAATTTTTCATAATCAACTACCCAATTTATGATTAAGTGCTTTTTGTAAAGAGGCTTTTAGCATTGCCCCCTCTCAACAGTAAGCATGATGCAAACTGGTTGCTGGTTAGTAAGCACAAAGTAATCGTCTTTGTATTGAACATTATGGCCTAACATAAATATATTATTCTTCATAAACAAGCACGTTAGAAACTCACACCAAGTGACACTGCAACACAAATAGATAATTTCCCTTTTAATAAATACATTAATTAAGAGGTTTCAAATGGCAACTGAATACTACGTTTGATTCTGTTTGCCTCTAGCTACCATGCTAATTGCCATCAAAACCTATCCCTTGACCCTTGACCCGCCTCTTCCAACATGTTCTACCAATGAGCTTTCAGTAGGCGGCAACGAGACAGGACATACAGCTGTGACCAACCACATGTAAAAGCAGTGAAGGTATTCAGAAGGCAGACACAATAAGTACCCACCACCACCACTGTAACACAAACCAAGTCCAATTACAGCAGACCTCATCACCTCTATGAAAAAGAAAATGCCTTTAAAATGACTTACAGAGAGCATACAAAAAGTATAAATGAATGCATCACATTCACATTTAAGATTAAGTTTAAATTAATCTTACTGTCTGGTAACTAGCGTTTGTCTATATTTAAAATATGGGATCAAATCTGCCTGCTGGGGACGAGTCTAATAAACAGCTAAAGGTGTTCATTTGCTTTTGACTGGAGACCCCAGCTCATGCAGTTGCATTGGCCTAGCTTAAAGTTGACTAGCAGTTTAAATGGATATAGTTCAAACCGGTGCAGGTAAACCGGCTGCTATAGTTATCATGACTTGAGGCTTAAAAGGGCAGCCGTGCCAGCCTTACAGTCGATGTCTGCGGGCGTCATAGTGAGGCGGGGAGGGGGGTGGGGGCAGGGTAACCGTGGTCGGGGGCTCTGTCGGGGCGTCTATGGGAAGAACCAGGCGTGTGCCTCTGATTACCAGTTCGTGCTCCCCGAGAGTGAGCTCCCTTTCCAGGGCGTGGTCGGAGGTGCCTCCCCTCGTGGCGCCTGTGGAGGGTCGCTTGCGGCTGACGGTGCAGGAGCCAGATACGTCTGTAGTGACGGTGACGTCAGGATACATGGAGCTGGCGTTGGTGTCGCCCAGGCCCAGGTCAGAGTCATCGTCATGGAGACGACCTTCATTCTAGATTAAGTAAGGGAGGATGCAAAGAAGAAATATAAAGTCATATAGAATCAGGGCACAAAGCCCTCTACAGGTTGAAGACAGGCGGTTATGTGCATTTTGATGTCACTCATCCAATCCAAAAAACTAAATGCAACTGCAGTAACCTGTTCAACCTGTAAATGTATAAAGTGAAAATCTAGTATTATACACAATATGTTGTATTAACAAAATAAACACATCCCACCATTCTGTTTGATTACGAATACAGGGTGCACAATAATGACAAAGCACATATGCTCACAGTGTGTGTGTTCAAAATGATGCCTTCAAAAGCACCGTGTGTGTCTTGTGTTTGTTTATATACCTCGTAGGCCTGTGGGCTGGTCAGGCATCGGGCGAGTGGGCCACAACAAGCAGGCAGCGTTGCAGTAAGTGGAGGTCCACTGTGGGTCAGGAGAGGCTTCACATAACTGGTCTTCTGTCAAGGACACTGACTTTCTATACTACAGGTGAATATTCAATAAAAACTCCGGTCAAAGATGTCTATATGCAAACTATAAACATTAAATAGCCAGGCAAGGGGATGTTAAGTAAATAAGTTATTATAGAAAACATTATTTTTACCATATACTTTTCTTAGAGAAGAAAAATGCTCACTGGTGTTCACAGTGGTGGTGTTACATGTATTTGGAGCACATTCAGAATTCTGACAAAGACTCAGTGCTATAACATGTAGCTCGAATATGCTGATAGTCACGGTATAGAAGTCACCGTATCAGACGAAAGGATACTTGTGATCAAAGTTGTACCAGATTCTGAAAGGCCATGCGCTCTCATGTTTTGTGTTCCTCCTCTGTAATCCATCTATCATTGTAACCTGTTAATGATACAGAAGAGACAGACTGTAAAGTATTTCAAAGTTGGATTTAGTCCTTCTAGTTGGTTACAGCAACTAAAACTGTGTTGGCTGGCTGGTTGGTTTGTTGTTCGTTTTGGATATATTTGCAGTAAACATAAGATTCTGTGGAGGTCAGTATGCAAAGTTAATGCGCTGATAGCGGTTCAACATAAAGCATAACATTTAAACATTTCACTACAACCAATTTATTCATCAGCGGAGTCCAATCAATATGTTACAGAAATATACTATATAGTTAGATATAGATAGAATTAATTATGAATGCTAGATACGTACAGTGTTCTCCTGATCAGAATCCACACCCACCCTGAACACAAAAAAATGAAGGTAGAATCGTCAATGCAAAATCTTAACTTCATACACTCGATAATAATAATGTAGCTATTGACAACCACACACACTTACGGTATGCTCATGAAGGAAAGCATGGGGGTTGTCCCTCCACCGCAGATCCAGACAGTGAAGAAGACAATGAGGAGGGTGGTTGAAAACATCATCTGGCGAGCGTACGTTGCCGTGTCCCGGATAGACAGGGCAAACGTCATTGCACCACGAAGACCTGCGGCCAATAAGTAAAAGTTAAGCTACTAGTCACACACAGACTGTAGGCGACAGTCAACCGTGTGCAGGAAAGTATGTTGTAGAAGTTATAGTTTTTAATTTTGTTCTAAGATAATCATGTCCACATAGCACTGTTCGCAAGTGAACATGCAATTACATGCTTTCAGTCTAAACGCTGAATACAGAGTTTTTAAACATCATGCATATGGGTGTGACTGATTATTTGAGTGACCACAAACTATCAGTAAATACATTGTTTAATAAACTGGTTAAGAGTATTTTGGTGAAAGAGAAAGTCAAGGTAAGCCACAATGCAGTATGTTACCGGCAAACATCATGACATGCTGTAAGTTGGACCCGATCTTGTGATTGCGACCCAAGTTGAGCAGAAAGGACAGAGGATAAATGTTTGCCGCCCTGCCAAGGAAAATTGCCACCTTAAAGATATTAACGTCAAGGAAATGTTTCTGAACAATGCGGGTCGTCTTAGCTGGAGAGTGGTGGTCAAGCAGTATATGGCAGAGATGTGAATACATGTTTTCAAATTGCTCTTGTGGTTTGACTTCTTTGTCAATGGAGGAATGTGTTTCTGGTCAATCTTATCAGCTGCAAATGTGTTTCCACAATGGGACCATGTGACCATCTTAAAAAAAATTATATATATATATATATAAATATAACATTTCTAAGTGCAGTCTGTGGCCTACAGAAGCACTTCATAGACAAAGACAAGTCATACCACAAGGTAAACATGACTTGGCATCTTTTCTAAATTAAATGTGTTTTTCTTTTTAAGTTTGGGTCCCAACCCACCAACCACTGGTTTTTAAAAAGATACAAAGGCCCCGATGATGAACAATGGGTTGAAAACGTGGGACTGGAAAGAGAAGAGGGTCAGACCCATGTAGGAGAAGATGAAGTTCTCCGCCAGGAAGTTCAGCAGCTCAAACAACTAAAATCAAACAAACAGTAACAAGTTACAGAGAACAATGTAAAACGTTCTTGAAAATAATGGTTCTGTACGCCCAAATGTACTATGTGTTACGCGAGTGAGAGTCAGAGTGAGCGGTAGACCCACCTGTTTGGTCCTGTCCTGGGAATCAGGAGAAAGGTTGTTGTAAGTGTAGTGTGCTTGAGTAATTCCACAGAATAACACTGCCACCACACCTGAGATACAAATAACAGCAAACGCTGTTAGTTATTACTGAAGCACACTTTATAATTTGAAATAAGTCATTTTAGCCTAAGGCCAAACATTTGGCTTTGGCAGTGTATCCTGGCCTATTTGTGGTCTTTAAAGTCAGATCAGCTTCTCTTTCTATAATAATGTCCCCTAACCCCAGAAAAAATATGCACATAAAGATACATTTGTGAGTGTCATATTATTACAAACTGCTGTTACCTTTATGCCAAAGGTTCAATTGTTGGTATTGTACACATTCTAGCATAAACATAACACAGCTCAAGTGTAAGCTGGGAACCGCACGTGTGCGGTGCGTGTGTGCGCATGCGTGCGTACCAGTAAATCCGCAAGCCTCAGCTAGCAGAAAGGTGCTCCAAGACATGAGGAAGAACAGAGCTGTCTCCAGCAAGGGAAAGTCCCTCAACTTGGTGAACTTGGTCAAGTGACAGGAAGGTCAAGGAGAAGAAAACATGTAACGTAGAGACACACCCACAACAGAGTTTTGCAGCCATTTATCTAACAGAAAATGGCTATGAGGATATATCAAAATATTTCTAAACCCTAAACATTATTGCCTGTTAACACAAACCTTCAGAATTCATGCAGCATACAGTTTCTATTAAAGTGGTTATATATAACTTTCTTAAACATCATAATAGGCGCACCAGCATCTCAGTCCAAAACAAATGACAGACACACACACACACACACACGCACGCACGCACACACACGACGTGGGTTGCCTGACGCTTGCATTTGGACCAGTGAGCTTTTCCCTTGACTTTACTGTCCTCTTCATTCACAATATTCCCCTAAAATTATATTGTCAATGTACACCACCTGTCCAAAAAAGAAACACTTAATATTTTGTTATACCTCCTTTTTATTACAGCACGTATGTAAAATGAACAGACGTTTAATCAATAATCACAGAAGTGATCTGCGACAACAGCATCCAATAGATTGAAGGTTCAATAGGTTCAAAATTAACCAAAATGTTTGCACCCATTAGTACCAATGGATCATGTCCAGACCATAATCACAAAGTGAGATGTGGGTGTAGTTACGCCAGGCTAAGGTTTCCCACCAGGAAAAAGTTAAATCGGCTCCTATGACAATGTGGGCCGCTGAAACTCATTATTTCCCGGTATAATTAAGTCTCCCAATATGACCCTGTGTGCAGATACTCAAAGGATATGAAAGCCGTCATGACACCAGTGGCCACTCCGAGGGCAAAAGAACCACTGAAGACCCCAAGGAAGACCCCAAAGCACTTCAACAAGGCGGTGCCCTCAAAACTGTGACTGTTGTCCCCAGTGGGCTGGTAGGCCACGATGGAGCTGGAGGAACAGACAGGAAGACAGGGACAAACCAAACGGTACAATGGACAGAGACAAGTACAATATGGACAATTAGAAAGCTTCTGAGTCGGCAAACTGTCATCAGGATGACGTAATAAACACATGCGCTGAAATGCATTAACATGCAGTCAGGCAATGAGGCACCTATTCATATTTGCAACAACTCAACTCCAATCCTTAGCAGATGGGTGAATGTGAGGGGTGATTATGCATAGATGTGCCATATTTACTGGTTTGATATAATTCAAATCTTGCTGCTAAAAAAAAAAAAAAAAAAAAAAAAAAAGGTGCTCCCAATACATGACCAGGAGTTGAGTTTTGCAGTCACTCAAAGGAGAGAAGGATGGTTCTTCAATGGATCTTAGGTGGATGGCCTCAGATCCACATTAGAGCCAATGTCAGGCAAATACTGACACTCTGAAGGGTTTAATCATGCCGCAACGTCTACTGGTGGTCATACTGCACAGCACAGCAAACTGATGTTATCATAATACTTTGCCGATAATGACATGGAGAGCATATCACCAGCACTGCTACAGCCAAACATTGAGTGATCATAAAGAGTTGATTAACTTAAAGGTATACTAGGTCAAATTGACAGGAGAGTCTAAATCTGGTGGCCATTTTTCAATATGCCAAAGAGAATAATTTCTACACACCAATAAAGTATGCATTAAATATTTTAGATGCTTTAAGTATTTATCCCCCAAATAAGTACTGCCATCTAGTGGTGTAGATGCAGCAGTGCCAACCATAACTCTACAGGGCATATGACACCTGCTCCGCCCTTTACCCACTGATTTGGTAGGCACCTTTAATGACTAATACAGCGTGGGTGGTGATTTATACTTATTTATTAATATACGATTTCTGTAGTCTCTAAGCTGTTAATTGATTTAAAAGATGTTTATGCTCTGATGAAACTATTGTATTTTATGTTTTAAAATAAACTAAATGATCAAAATAAAAATAACAGACTGCTCTCCAACCACACTCCTTTTATAAATCCACATAACGCTGTTTAGACCACTGCTCTCTGACTCCATCCACCCACCTGAGTTTGTGAACTCATGTTTTTGTTTGACACAAATCGAGGTTTCCTCTGAAATGGGCCTAATATTAGTCATTAGTACCAACAAGTAATCTAGCTAGTAAGATAACTTAACTCAAATGTCACATAAGGATTTTAAAGCTGCACTACCAAACCTTTCAGCATTTTGCAATAATTAAACAGCCAGTTTAAATAGTGTGACTAATCTTTATTCCTCAGGTCTCAGCACTGGTCATTTCCACTTCCCATGACTATTAACATAGCAATCTTCACCATGTTTTTCATTTATGTGTGTTTATTATTGGGAGAGGGCTGCTCTCAGAAGTTTCGCCGTATGGTAGATAAGGGTCTGCACTTAGGCTGAATACATTAATGCATTCTCTCTCGTTTTGGCTCAGCAGGCGTGATAGCCTCAGTGTGTGTGGGAATGAATGTAAGAGTTTGCGTTTTTCTTATCTACATGTGCTGTCATCTAATATTTAAACAAGGAATACTCCAAGCTAGGGAATGGAGTTCTAAGGTGAATATCTTAGTATAACCTAAGTTGCATGTTAGGTTTCTTGGTATGCAATGATGAGTACTATGTACAATATGAATAATATACAGGTAGGTAGGAAAGGTGGGTTTGGCAGGGATGCAAATGATTATGTAATGGACGAGGGGCTAAAACTACTTGTGATAATTCCACACTTAGAGAAAGGAAACCATTAGGAGGTCCTAACCACTGTGTATATGCTACAATAACTCAAACTAGCTGCCCCATCCACCCACCAACCGGGGAGTTAGTGACTGGTTCTGTCTTAGCCACTCGTCCTCTGCCTGGGACCAAACTGTGCCATTATTCTCCTGGGGTGGCACAGCTCCACCCCCCTGCTTGGCCTGCTTCTGCAGCCGCAGGAGAACGCTGCACATACGTACGTACAAGTTGGTGACGATGGACGTGGATGGATGGGCAATGAAATGAGACTGGTGTTAGTAAGGTTACGGTCTGAGAAAGTTGGGTTCACACACACATTGTACAACCAAGGTTCTTAGCCTGTTCTCTCCCAGGTTGAGAACCTCGGTTCCTTCTCAGCCTGGCTAACATAACATTAAAAAAAATATATATATACATATAGAACCCAGAGTACATAGAAGACTAACAGCACAGAGAACACATGTACAGCATGTAGACACAGAACTGTAGCACAGGTTGTTCTGGTCAATTATATAAGTGGACACAGTTGTGTGGACTTTGTGGTCCATCTTTCCATGGGGTATGCAGCGCTACCACACATTGGTATCTTTGGTATCTCACGTGCATAACCTGCATAATGTGTTAGCAAGCTGCTAAAAACATGTCACTATGTGTCCTTAAAGTCATGGTTAGTTACCTTCAAGAACGCTTGCTAACTTCAAGCTCAAACCAAAACAATACATCTCCGCAGCGCGATTCCTTATTACAATTGGATTCAATTCTAACAAAGCTGGCTACACAGGTTGTCTGTCATTTCTTGGAAGAGGCGAGGCAGGGTAGTGAAAGTAATATAGTAATGTAACGCGTAACATAACTAATTACTTTTAATACCCAGTAATAAGTAATGTTATTACTTTTTGATGGAGTAATAAGTAAAGAGTAACTTATTACAGTTCCTGAGTAACTTGCCCAACACTGTCTAATAGAGACAGAGACAGACATCATACTCTGAAAACCCCACCCACTGGCGGGGATACAGTTTATAGTGCTGCATTGACTTTGCATTGGGTTAAGCTAAGATAATGTAATTTCTAACTTCTACAAAAAAACTGACACCTTCCTTAAAGCTGTTGTGTGACAGGATGCACTACCCACAAGGTAAAGAACCCAGAACTAAGTAGTGCAGGAGAAAAGGAGACCATACTGTATACAGGCAATAGAGACACACGTCATAATGCATAAAAAACTATGCCACAAAGGGTACCACAGCCAGCCAAACGCTTAACCTTATGAAATATTTGTTACCATGCTAAATGATTATTTCAGCAAGCTATGTCAACCATATGTATGCATATTGAGTATAAGGATCCCACAGTTGTCCTATTTTTCCCTGGTAATGCCTCACGTCTTGATGCCTGTATGTGCTTTTCTCTCCTTAAAACCTAGATTTTTCTAGGTTATTAACTGGTTATTCAAAAATCAATGGAGAGCTATAGAACACCGCTCCGCCCCGTGTGGGCTGCCTCTAGAAGTACCAGATCATTTTTCAGCACGCACAGAGAATGGTAAGCTAGCAAAATGCAAGGAGATATTTTATGAATTTGTCAAATAGTGTATTAGCTTACAATTTGCTTGCAACAGCTGACTATATATTTAATTATAACCTATCACATGATCCCATACATTATGCTAACAACCCAGTGGCAATGTGTTGTCAAGAGGGCTGCGATCAAGAGACAATGTGGCTTTTGCCTTTATAGACAAACATTCCTTATGTATAGTAGTAGCAAATGAGGTATGGCATTCTGTACTCCCTGAAGAAAACAGGACCCTGTGTGTTTATATTTGTGTTCATGTGTGACTCGTAAGCTTACGAGGAGAGAACGATGGCCACAGCATCGTTGAGGACACTCTCTCCAAACATCAGAGCATACAGGTCCACGTCTACTTTCAGCTCATTGAAGATAGCCAGCACTGTCACTGGAGATTGAGGTGAACCATGGAAATATGAGGAAATATTATCCTATTAAAAACTGTTTTTAGTAAACTTATGAGCTATGTTTTCACCAAACACACACGCTGTCCAAATAGGCCTACATGTTTAGAAATGGGCAAAATGCTGAGTAACATCACATCATCACATGCTAAATGTATATATTGTTAAAATAACACTAAACTGTTTCAGGTTCACAATAAAAAGTGTGTATTTATAGTCCAGAGGGAATACAGAGGAGAAAGACTGGTCCCCATAACTACACTAGATCTGCACATATAACTGATTTGCTAAAATACTGTAGTAATTATACTGTACAGTGTAGATAAAAAATATTGTGCCCAAATCAATACAATTAGAAGATACAATTAGAAGAAACTAGAAGATACTACTTTAATTATAATGTTTTGAATACCCATTTGAATGAATTGCACCTTTGTTTATTGTGATAGCAGTAGATGTTTAGACACTAAATAAATAATGATTTAACGGTACATACCTGGATCTGTTGCAGAGACTATTGCCCCAAAGAATAGGCAGTCTGTAAAGTAGAAGTCTCCACCAAGCTGACCCACTACATCCATAAAGGACACACACCCATACATTGTCAACCTTGGGATAGAAGAAAAAAATTACTTCAAGCATACATATTGCACCATGTTCCAACAGTAGCAAATTAAATAAATAATATATATTATTCATTAATACCAGTCCATTATGTACACTGTATGTTGAAGGAATAAAATCATGAAAACAATCAGACAAGGCTTTTATCTGATTGACTCACCCAATAACAAAGCTGGATATTACTGTTCCTATGAAAGCATAGGTCAAAATGGAGCCAATGTTCCGGAAAAAGTGCCTCTATGAAGAGAGATGAATAAATAACATACTCATAGGTTATTTGTCTCCAGAGAACCAGTCTGCTTATCATATTTTAGATGTATCAATTGAGGTTAGCTTGGCTTGAATGCTACATGTAGTTACTGTATTCCACTCAAGGTGTCATTTTCAATAAAGCGAGCCACTTGTGATGACTTCATTTGATCTTACCCTTTTCAAACTGTAGCCAGCATGGAAGATGATAGGAGGCAGCAAAAGGTTGAAAAATACTTCTGGGTCAAACGTTACCTGAGGATAAATGTATGTTAAAATAGTAAATAACAGACCTAACACCTATACATTGTTACGGTCCTATTCTACATAATTGGCTGGGAATACAATACCACATTTTTTTTTAAACATACAAGCACCTAAGTGTACATTTTTAGTAGGGTAAGACGATAACAAGATTGTATGGATTATTCAGGTTAGACAAATACCAGTTGCTCTCTATGGGTTCACCAAATCATTTGATTTCTAATTTTGTGAGACTATTCTGATCTTACAAGATCCACATGTGTTTGTACGCTCAAATAAAAAGAATTAACCCAGCACATTTGCATCCAGTTAAGAAATAACCCAGCACATTTGCATCCAGTTAAGTAGTTCTATTGATGATGGCCTTAAGGAGGACCTGCATTTCTTTCAAAGATGTTATGAATTTGGCACTGACAAAATGGAGATGGTGTCAATGGGATAATTATTTTCTTTGCCTTTCTTAGCATCTCATCATCTTGAACTTGGTGGCCCTTGCCACGACTGACTTCCCCCTTCAGAGTGTACTCAAAGTATTTCCCGCTGACGTTGACCAGAATGGTAGCAGGACTAGCATTGACTGCACAGCTCAGGGTTGTGTTATTCATGTTCTGGGGTACATGAACCCCAAATCGTAGGATCACGCCCACTAACAGACCTTAAACAAGACATGAAGAGAGGGGGGGTTTGTGGTTTGCTAAAATGTAATAAAAGCAGGAATATAATCAGCATGTAATTTACATTCAAAAGCAATAACAGTGTGAGTGGGTGCACTTAGATCAATACAAGGAGGTCTACCATGCTTCACAACACAAGCTCGTTATATTTGTTGTAATATTGACATCTGATAAGTAACGTATTAAATAGCTACGGTACAAGCATTTCCAGCCATCATTATAACGTCGGTCGAGGTTTTGTGACCTTACCGTAAATCATGGCAAGTCCAGTTTCATGGAGAAATCTGAATCGCCGGTGCTTGAACAGCCATATAGTTAAAATTGTGAGTGTTAAGAGCATTATGAATATAAGAAGATTGGCACTGTCTTGTCGGTGGCTTTCCTCAGCCATTCTTTCAGTTGCAACATTGTCCATGGTGGCAGTGCTTTCACACTGGATCCCAACAAGCAATATACCGGTACTAAACAGAAATGGAAAAACTCGTGTGTTCGACAATTTAACACCAAGACAGTATCTTGATGTAAATCCCATTGTGACTATCAGTAGCCCAATATGCTTACATTTGATAACAAATATAGGGCAAGCTAATAATTGCTACAGCCTATATAGAAGATCAACGATTGAGACCGACATAAACATGGCTCCATCAAAACATTGATACTTCCGGTACGGTACTTCAAAATAAAATATTATTTATATTTTTATATTTATATTATATTTACAACCAAAGTTCAAACTTTCCAAGTAGGCTTACTGCTCCTGCGTGGTAACATCACATAGACTACATCAGATACTACATTAGATATTGCAAATGCTTACATACTTTTTTCCCAAACGGATACATTTAATTTCAAAACCTATAAAAAATATGTAGGCCAATGTACAGGTGCATCTCAATAAATTATAATATTGTGTAAAAGTAAAAAAGTAATTTCAATAATACAATTGACAAAGTGAAACTCATACATCGTCCCTTAATTACACACAAAGTAAAATAGTTTAAGCCTGTATTTGTTCTAATCTTGATGATTGCAGCTCATGAAAACCTGAATTTCAGTATCTCAGAAAATTCGAAAATTGTGAAATTAGTGCAATATTATAGACTCACTCTAATCAGCTAATTAACTCTAAACAACTACCCATTCATTAGAATCAGGGGTGAGGAAGCAGGGGGACATCTAAAACATGCAGGGCACCGACCCTCCAGGACCAGGATTGCCCACCCCTGGTCTAAGTCATCAGGCTTCACCATGTTTGTGAAGCCTGTCTTGACATCAACACCCTCCACAAGGAGGGAAGGCCTCAAAAGATCATTGCTGAAGAAGCTGACAGAGTGCTGTATCTAAGCATTTTAATAGAAAGTAAAGTGGAATTAAAAAGTAGGAAAAGGTTCTCAAGCAACAGGGCAAACCAGAGCCTTGATATGATTGTCAAGTGAAGGCCATTCAAAAACGTGGGGCTTCACATGGAGTGAACTGAGGCAGGAGTCAGTGCATCAAGAGTCACCACGCACAGACGTGTGAAGGAAATGGCCTACAACTGTCTCATTCCTCGTGTCGAGCCACTCCCGAACCAGAGGCAACAGCAGAAGTATCTTACCTGGGCTAAGGAGAAAAATAACTGGTCTGTCGCTTAGTGGTCCAAAGTCCTCTTTTCAGATTAAAGTACATTTCCTTTGGCAATCAAGGACCCAGAGTCATGAGGAAATGGAGAGGTACATAATCCAAGTTGCTTGAAGTCCAGTGTGATGTTTCCACAGTCAGTGATGATTTGGGGAGCCATGTCATCTTCTGTCATCGTCATTGATGAAGATGAGAGCCAAAGACCCAAAAATGCAGACAAGTTGAAAGCTGCTATTGAAGCTACCTGGGCTTCCATAACACCTTAGCAGTGCCACAGGCTGACCGACTCCATGCCATGCCGCATAGATGCAGTAACTAATGCAAAAGGAGCCCCAACCAAGTACTGAGTGCTTGTACATAAACATACTTTTCATAAGTATAACAGACATGTCTGTTTTAAAATTCCTTTTTTCACTGGTCTTATGTCACATTCAAATTTTATGAAATTCTAAATTTGGAGTTTTCATGAGCTGTATGCCATAATTATCCAGATTATAACAAATGTACAATTGTGTACAATTGCATGTAAGTGTGTTATTGAGGTGTATTTTGGGAATTCAAGTAATTTTTGTGACATGCTGCATATTGGTGAAGTATAGACTGAAGAGATGACATATGAGATATTTTTACAATGCCCTTTACAAATAACCTTCTCTGTAACTCTGAAGGTTCTGCTAACAGGAAATAAAAACCCACAAACGCAACAGGAAAGAGGAAACCAGTATTAGACACCGATCAGATCATCATAGAGAAGCATATGCTGAAGAAACAAGGACATTGGTTTTAGTGTGCCACGATGCACCTTTTACTTTTCATTCTTCTTTACTCTACTGGCTATGTGTTTGCCCAACAACCTTCTGGTAAGAAATATTAACATTGTAGTACAAAGTCTTTATTTAAATTATTTATAATTATCCATGTTCTATTAATGATACCAGCCATTAAAATAGTTAGAACACTTATATTGTTTATTCAATATCTCTGTGTTACTAAAATACAACCAAAAAGTATGTATTTTTTAAGGATTTAGTATGATTCCATTTATTATAATTATTGATATAGAATTGTGAAAATAGTCTTATATATTTCAGGCATATATCAAATTGATAAATATACTTCTGTGTCAACCTACAGTATGATACATTTAAAAATCTGAAATCATAATAATTAAAAATGGATACTTAATGGTTGATTTTTGTAATCAAGAGACAGGAAGTCTTTAACAGTAGGCGTACATAATACACAATTTATTTCATATAATAATATTACAGTACACTTACTATTCTTATCTTGATACATAACATTAGTCTATACTTACGTGACAAACTTAACTCATTTCATGTTTGTAAATTCCCATGATGAGTTCACTTCCCTATTGTGTGGGCTACATTGCTGTCTGTGTGTGTGTGTGTGTGTGTGGGCACGCACAAGCACGCATGCTTGTTATGCACCTGCACCAACGCATGTGTCTTGTACGCATACTTCTTGTGTTCAAAATCTTATTACTTAAATAGTGTGTTTTGTATATACCTATATTTGTGCACACGTTGTGTCTCTGGCAGTGGATTGTATGGTGATGAATTTGGAGTATGTGCACTGTACCTGGAATGGACAGGGAGTCCCACATGTTAATTACACCTTCTACAGCAGGTAAGGTATCCTATCGTTTTTGGGTCTCTAAGTAAGACGAGTATTATTTAAAGTTAATTTGTGTCTATGTGCAGCAGAATGCTAGCCTGGCTCCGCCCAACTATACTCTCAGATCAATATCTTTGTGCTGAGATTACAGTCTGGAAACCCTGTTTGCTTTAGCTTTCGCACAGCCACCCTGCTGGCGGCCCAATCAGTGTGGGTTAGTAAAATGACATTGAAGACGATGAAGTCAAGCATGTTTCGAAATGGGGGTAGAGCTAGGTAAGGCGATCAAAACAGTTGTCCAGAACTGTCCAATAGTTTCAAAATTAACCAGAGGTCTACAACCAGTAGGAGGAAATGACTGCGAACACTTCCCAATGGAGCGTGGCTGGTTACACCAGACTAGCAAAATGCAGCTCATTTTCAAGTCTGTATATCAGAAGAGAGAGTGTGTGTGTGTGTTATATATAACTGGTCTCATACAGTATTTTCTATATTCAGGTTCCATAACACAGAGCTCATTGAGTGTGCCACATATATCTTAGTAAACAGCTCTGTGATAGGATGTCAGCAGCCCTTTGAAAAGCTTATGCAAAGGCGATTCGAAACATATTACACAAAGCTGAAGCATGGCAACAACAGTTTTCATCAACAACATGACGATCTAAAATCAAAAGGTACATGTTGCATCATACATTTGCATTGTCTCAGAGGGCTATATATGTGATGTTTGGATGTAAGAGAGTAGTTTTGGCCTACACATTGAACCATGGGTATCAATATAAATCAAATTCTAAATATCCAAACCGTTTCTGTATTTTCTTTTGCAGTAAAGCTGAATCCTCCTGTAAACCTGACCGTAATAAATGGCACAGACTTCAACTTGTGGTTCTACTGGAACCGAAGTCAAACCTCTGATTGCGTAGAGAGCGAGATTCGCTACAGAACCGATTACAACATATGGGAGGTGGGTTGGTCAACATTTAGAACTAAAAGGACAGGATATACTGTATATATACCAAGAATTAAGTCAGAGACCTTCATATTATTCGTCATCTTGTGTTTCTTTTAGACAGACAGACATGTCATCTGTTTTTTATCGCTCTTCTCAACCTTCTGCTTCTCCTACAGACACGTAAACTCAGTCTTAGAAAACAAAGTTTCACTATCAACTTGCCATCCAGCAACTTCCGGTATGAGCTGCAGGTCAAGAGCAGGATTGATTCATCCTGTGCAGAATCCAAGATGTGGAGTGACTGGAGTCAGCCTGTGTTCTGGGGCTCAATGAGGGAGAACAACAGTACAGGTACAGTAAATAATGTATCAGATAGCTTTGTGTATAAACTGCATATAAATATACACATGGCAAAAATATAAACACGTTCGACATTGAAGTCAAAGATCCTATGACAGACTTCACACACAAGGCTTACTCTGACATTTGTTCACCAATTTGCTAACATCCGCTTAGTGAGCTCTTCAACTTTGATGTTAATAACTGCTTAATGCAGTACACATTCTGTACCTGCCATCTGTATGCGTACATATAGCCGTGGAAAAAATGATCCATTTCACATTTAAATGACAGATACAGTAATAGGATAAATACACTGAAAATGTAACAAATAAACATTTAAATGTATATGTAAAAATACATATATTACATGTAAATTAAAATGAAAATAAAATGTATAAATAATAAAACCAGAGAAATTGCTGCCATGGTCTCTTAATTTATTTCCATGGCTGTATATACATTATGTGAATATATGTATACATTCATGGGGAGTTTACTAGTACAATCTAATCTACAGATCAGATCAGACATGAGTAGAATCACAAGTAGGTGCAATACGTGGGTTACGACGTGTTCCTATGTGAACATGTTGGTTAAGTTTGCTCTCATTTTTGGTTCTTGGCTTTATTAACATATACAGGCACTTATCCAGTATTATCTACCAAGGATTGTATAAATATTACAGTGTTCAGAAATATAATAATATGTTTCTAAAGCTTTATATACTGTTTGACTTCTTCATCAGATACTCGACCCAGAGGACCTACATACATGCAGACTCTGGTGGTGTCTTTTACAAGTGTGTTCGTCCTCTTCATAGCTTGCATCATTTGTATGCAGCATGAAAGGTTTGGTCACAGATTTTCTTTTCAAAATAATACTATAATATATTATTTAATAATTACAAAAACACATTATCTGTCTTCTACAGGATCAGAATCATCCTGGTACCAATTATCCCGAATGCGGGAAAGAACTTGGATAAAATCCTGATTGATGGCAATGTGGAGGTATCATGCTTACTCTTTATGTGCCATAGCACGCAGTGCTGAAGCAAAAAAAAATGTTTTCAGTGTTTCTGCTTTATCTGGAACTTAATGTTTTTTTATGTCACTGTAAAGTAAAAAAATGTAAAAACTCCCCAATACTAAAGAAAATACTATAAATCAATAGAATAGGAGAGCCTAGTGGTGTAGGGTTGCTATTCGGAAGGTCAGAGGAACGAGTCTGGATTTGACCTGTAAGCATACCTGGGCAAGATGCATAACATCTACCTCAATACTTGCAATTGTTCTTATATGTAAGGGACTTTAGATCAAATAATGAAAGCAAATGTTTCAAACATACATACATAAATACTGTGATGTTCATGGTCAAATAATGGTCTCGTTTTATTCAGACAGCCAAGTACAATTATGTGGGATTACTGTTGTAAGCATAATGCGACCTCTTACGTTTTCACATCTCCGCTTTTTTACAGGACTGGCTTCCCATCTCTAAAGGTCTAAAAGAGGGGTTCAAAGCTAACTTCAATGAGCGAGCCTGCCCTGTTCGCGAGTACAGCCGTCTCCCCCAGTCTGCTAGTGAGAGCTCTGATTGCTCCTCCTGTTCAGTCACCACCAACCAAACCACTTGCTCTGTTTCAATTCCTGCAGATGAATCTGAGTGCCTATAAACTTCTAGCTCTTCCTCCACTTCAACACTTGCTATCTTGTCTGAAGAAGAGCAGATTCATGTTTAGACATCCAGGCTTTCTCAGAATGCTATATTCCAGGTTGTACTTTTTAAAATGTGATGTACACCATTTGTAACTGAATGGAAGAAATGATTACAAAATGTGTTTTTGTTATAACTTCCCTTCATGATTATTTTTGTCATTAATATGCATTGTAATGCTATATAACACATAGAGCTCATGTGCATTCCTTTATCACAGCATAACAAAATGTAATTTTTCACCTTATGCCCAAACGAGGACGAGTTCTTGAAAACTTGTGATTCCAGATTCTTCCAAATTCCTTGATCCATCATTAATTGTACCCAATTGACCCAATATTTGATTAAATATCTAGTTAGTTAAAAGCTTTTAATGGTTCCAAGAACACATTTTAAGACTAGAAGTCTTAAACTCTCTCCCTTTAGACTTGAGAGCCTTAGATTCTGTGGCCCTTAGTGTTACGTTTTTGTTTTATATTATAATGTACTTTTATTTTGTACGGTGTAGGATTGTATTTATTTGCATTGCTATTACTGGACAGGACTTTGTGACAATTGTCTGTGGAAGGTGCTCTATTAATAAACTTCACACTTACTTACCCATTTTTCACGATCCTGCTTAAAGATAAATAAACCAAAGTGAACACACAAAATTCTAGATTACAATTGAAAGATTTATGGGGAAGTAGTTGTGATTATTTTAACAAATCATTAATTGGGCAATTCAGGCATGTCATTTGACACATTATCGTGTAATTTAATTTGATACTAAGTATCTCAGATGTGATCTGCATTATCCCCTTGATATGCCTTGCTCTTTTAAGCATTTATTTCATTTTTCACATATCAATAAAGTTGAAATGGTATGAATCTTATTTTCCTTTAAGACACTAAGACATTTTCTAAAATAGCATATCATTGCATTGCAATACTGCCTGCTGCAGCCCTTAGGTGGTGTTATCATCGATATCTTTCAGTTGTGCAGTGGAACATCTTTGGGATTCTACAACACAGGTGTTACGTTTAATTACGTTTGACTTTTTATACTTCAGTTAAAATCATTTATAAGTAAGGAGTGCTTTACAGATTATTGTTCCTATGTATTAAGTTGTGCTTTTAAACTTCTTAAACATTTTAGGCAGGCATTCATACCATCAGCATCCTGTTTATTTCTATTAACAGAATGTTCAAGAAAATATTATTTAAATGGAAATAAGATGAGCAGATATCACATCAGATCTGAGAAACAAGACAGGCTAACACGGAAACCCACAAAACTGGTTTTCTTTTCTTATTATTTTATTGTTACTACTATATCATTTATAAACAATAGGCCTAGGTATAATCAACATTCTACAGTATATTCCTAAAGAAACGGGGCATAACATGAACATTATACATTGGCAATATATAAAGTAAAACATTAAATAAACAGAATATGGCTAGACGTAAATTTCGTTGGCAGACGAGTTTCACAGATATTAATTAAGCCTAGTCGAGACTAAAAGAAAAAGTAATAGTTTTTTTAGTAAGTCTGTCTGTATAGGTTTAATACATGTAAAACCGCAGCATTAGCATATGAGACCTATAAATGTATTAATGACAGACAGGATGACTATTAATATACTGTATTATGCATATTAATGAGCCCATATAGCAAAGTCCATTGGGACTGATTTGAGAAAATCGTGTTTTATAGCTTTCTAGCCCACAACAAAACGGATGAAACGAAACAACTTATCAAATGACTGCATGCAGTGGAGGGCTGCTCGTTGGGGTTTTTTTGTACCGAAATGCAGCATATCGGTCTTTATCTGTTTTTATACATTAAATTAATGGTTCGTTATCAGGCTTCTGCAGAGATTGATAACGACCAATTCATGTGAATCAGGTGTGTTGGAGCAGGGATAAATATAGAACATGCAGTGCACTGGCCCTCCAGGACCAGGATTTCCCACCCCTGTTCTAGACTTTACCGGGTCTGACTACGTATGACCGGTACATAACCAACCATATTAAGCTAAGCACCTTTGCAACTAGGCCTCGCCTAACTATTGTTGGAATATGGGTGGTATCTCCTCAACCCGTTCCAGCGTGTTCGTTTATGGAGTTTAAGTAGGAGGAAACTATGTGACCAAGTTTATCAAAATCAGCTTCAAGTTACAGAGCTCTGTGACCACACCTCCTTTCCCTGATTGACAGCACGCAATATCAACCGTTCATAAAGTCTGGCCCCGACTGTCTCTCGGCCCATTGATAATATTCTAGACCACCTGATTCATTCATTAGAATCAGGTGTGTTGGAGCAGGGAGACATCTAAAACAAGCAGGGCTGAGGCTCTCCAGGACCAGGGTTGGGCACCCCTGTTCTAGGCAGTGTTATCAGATGTTGATTGTGCGTCTCTCCCAATCCTGGGTGGCCACATCGGTTTTCTGCTCCTGCTGGGCGTGGTTGCTGGGGAAGGTATCTGTGAACACACTCTTCATGTCCCCACCTCATGCCTATCTTTTGTTTACTAACAGGTTGTTTGTTAAAGTGCTAGCCCCTATCTGTTTCTATCTGTTACGCATAAGACTACATTTAATTTCACTGACACAAACACAAAACATTTTATTTTTAATTTCCAGGATTATTTAGCATTTACTTAACTTTTCATGTCAATTAAAAAAAACATGTTACTTTCACCTCCAAACGCAAATTTTCTTATTTTATTGTTGACTTACACATTTCAGACGTATTTGAATGTTGTTCAAATGTAACCACTTTATCCTGTAAATCCAATTAACATATATTTTATGACTCAAACTTATCTTGGTAGTATGCTTTCTGCTTCTTAGGTGTAATGGGATAAATGGATTGAACTTATTTGGCTGGATGATAGGGGGCAGCACAGACTCACAGGTGTAGACTTTTTAGTAGTTTTCAGCTTGCACTACTGTCAGCTTTTATCTTACCAGCTGCCAGAGCCGGTTAACTGATGAAATGTTGGCACGTAGTAGTACCAGTCCTGGGACTCTATAAGCCTAATTATGAAATGGTGGCGTAAAGTAGGGAAGGATGTTGCAGTGATCGCTGTGGGTTAAACATTTATATAATGGCTTCTCTTTGTGTAAATACACAAAGATTTAAAAAAATATATAGTGTCTGATTAATGGGTTATGCAAGTGAATAGTCATTTATGGAGGTTCTATCACTTTTACCACTGTGTTGGAGGAAATGTTTGTCATCTATGACAGTAATAGAGTTTAATCCATTAAATATTACCTTTGAGAGGACTATATATATATA